>APFE030294725.1:0-19406 GCA_000404065.3 Pinus taeda | reverse complement strand
GCCACTCATGCAAGCAAGGAAGCAGTTTGGTTACAGAGATTGTGTTCAAGTATGGGGTTAGTACAGGGAGCTATAAGGATAGACTGTGACAGCGAAAGTGAAATTTTCTTAGCAAAGAACCCTACATATCATTCAAAGACAAAGCACATTGATGTTCAATATCACTTTGTGAGGGATATGATAGAAGAAAAAAAGGTGTTTCTAGTAAAGGTGGACACTTTGAAGAATACGGGGTTAAAACCTACAAGAAGACAAGGTTACAAAACTGCGCAAGGCAAGTTTCGAGCTGGGATGCAGGCTTCAGGCACTACTAATGAAATCTACACATAAGTCACTGGGAGATGGAGATGGGCATTGTAGATCGGCAGTGACTATCTACGAGATCTGGCTCGACTAGAGGACAAATCTATGCAATTTTGGGGAGAAGAAGTGTGGGATGCAAGAGGACTGGGTAGGAAAGTTCTACGAAATTTCTGGAGTGAGTAGGCAATGGGAGATTTACAACAAAAAATGAACAGTTCCTAGAGGGAGCTAGCAGTGGGATGCGGGAGCTTGGCAGCAAAAACTACGCAGTTCCTAGAGGGAGCTGGCAATGGGTTGTTGGCGGGAAAAATTGCGCAGCTGCTGGGAGGCTGACCTGTTGACCACCTCTACATAGTTTCTAAGCTGAGCGGACGCTGGGATACAGAGGGCTTGCTCATGAATTTTGTGCAGTTTTCCAGGTGAGTAATCGGTTGGCTAATAGGTGACTGGCTCGAAAAACTATGCATTTTTCTGAGGGAGACATGGACGAGCATTATGTGTCTGTCTGACTTGTCTGCACAATTTTCTCAGTTAGCGGAGCAGGCATGGTTTATAGCCTTTGTGTAATTTTTGAGGGGAGTCAGTCTCGGGTTGACCACCTTTGCAGAGTTTCTGAGCTGAGTGGATTGCTGGGCTACAGAGGGCTAGCTCGTGAAATCCGCATAGCTTTCCAGGTGAGTAGTCAGTTGGCTAACAAGTGACTCACTCGAAAAAATGTGCATTTTTCTAAGGGAGATAGGGACGGGCACTATGTGTATCTGACCTATCTGTGCAATTTTCTCAGTTAGCAGAGCAAGCATGGTCTGTAAACTCTGTACAATTTTTGAGGGGATTCAGTTGTGGGTTGACCGCCTAGTCAAACTCTATAATTGACCAGCAGGAGGGTTGATTGATGAGTTGTCAGGAAGATCAACTTGAAATGGCTTGCTAACTACTTATACATTGTTCTAGTGACATTCGATCGAGTCGATGATGAGGTGATGATCCGGTTGTGAGAGGGCGATCTAGTCGTCATAATTTCAGAAAACATGACTAAGTGTGTAAGCGAGTGAAATGGTACATACATGACGTTGCAAACACACACTCACATGACTTGACAAGAATATGCCTCAAAACATCAAGACACACATGCTCAATATGACCAACTAACGTTGCAAACGAGAAGCGCGATGCTTGTGATTGATCGTTGGATGACTGCGACGATGCTTGCACAACAATGCATACAACTTAGTGTGTGAATGCGATGAATGTTTACCTAAAAAACACAACACATACACATGAAGTGAAGACCTTTTCCACAACCAAAACATGGTCATAAGCGAGACATTGATACCAACATACAAAAGTTGTCCATTGAACAATCAAGCAAGGTGGGTGCAAAGACTCACACAAGGTCACAGGGTGAACCCGAGGGCGTGCAAACATCAAGTAAAACTCTCAAAGGAGGCTTCAAAATTGGATGTGGGCCAAAATTTTGGAGGGTGTTGCAACTGCTACAACACTTGGCGACACACTGGTAGAAATCCAACTTCTCTGTTTTGATTCATTGATAGCACAAGGCCTTGGTATTTCGGTGAGTATTGAATTGCTATTTGGTTTCTTTGGTTTCCCCACTTATCCCATGGATAAACACAGTTCAACATTTTCCAAATCAGTCAAACACAACAAAAATTTCATTTTGATCACAGTGTTTCGAAATCAGGGAGTGTAGTTTGGCTTGCAATTTGAAAGTTTTCATAATATAAGTTTTCATCTCTGTTGTTTCTCCACTGCCAACAATCTTGGACAATACCCCAGTGAAGTCACATAGGAACACACACATTGCTCCACTGCCAGCAAGCCTGGTCAGTACCCTGGTGGAGTTGCATGCTTCACCTCTCTGCACATGAAGCCCTTCTCTTCTTTCGCCTTTGTATTTTTTCAAGAGGACTGTGCATTGTCACTTATTTGTTTTTGGTCAGAAGATGGATCCTGACTTATTAAGAGCAGAAGAGGTTGTTCCTTCAAAGAAGCATATAAGACCTCTGACATAGGTTTTCTCGTTTAGTTATTTCCCCTTCATCGTTTCTACTAATTCAATGGGATTGAGTACACAGAGCAGAAAGATGAGTACAGACATGGGGTTTCCCAAAGTGGAAAGAGGTTCATGGTTGGAACAAATTTCCCCTTGCAAATGGTTTGTATTTTCCATCAAGACTTCATCAGCCGAAGGTTACAACTAAGCAAAGAGAAGAAGGAAGCAAGACTGGGCAAGTGCTACAGTGTCACAAGTCTCTTAGATTTCAGCCACACACTCATTCAAAATCCAAAACTTAGTAGATGGAAACACTTATTCCCAGAAACAAAAATAGCAAGGTATCAGTCAAACAAAAAAAAAAACGAAACAAAAATAGTAAGAAAATCCAAACACAACAACAAGAAAGCAAAGAAAACAAGCAAACAAACTAAACCAAGTCAGCGAGCAAACAAAAATACAAACCACAAAGCAAAGAAAAGTGAAAAATCAAACACTAATCCTACTCCTAAGCTAAACAGTCTGGGTTACGTCAAATGAAATTTCCAGTGAAGCCACCATAGACGTACCCAACCTGCAGTCACAAAGATACAAGTGATTAAAATAGATAAAAAAATAGTGTGCAACAGAGAATCCAAAAACTTGACAAACTTTCACACGACAGAGAAGGTCTTGCTTGTTGCTGGAAGAATGTGTCACAACCACCCAACACACATGCTTACTGCTTCTGTGATTACCATTTTTCAACAAACCTCGGAGGTCTCTTGCGAGTGTGTGTTGTTCTCAACCAATGTTCTTATCGAGTGCGAGTAAGGATTGAAGCTTGTTACCTACAACACAACTCGCCAAGTAAGATTGTGCTAGCCATTCTGTGATTAGACCATAAAATTTGTGATGGTTGTTTGGAAAGATTTGTGATCTTTGAGAAGATAGATTCATGATTTAAGAGAGGGGTCATGATGGGAATCTGATACTGATAGATAGATCTAGTCATTCTCATTGATCATGTCAAGATAGTGAGGACCTGCCATAGCCATCAGCGTAGGATGAAGTGCCTCACTTGCTTGACAGAAGTCTAAGAAGAAAGATGATACACGATGAAGATCATAGTGCGCGAAGAGACTTTCATTGGATGTACTATTGGGAAAATGATAAATTGCATGACAGCCACCCAAGATAGAAGAAAAATCAGACTAGTCAGTCGAGATGCCAGATTCCTAGTTTGACATGAACAAAGAAAATTTGTTAAAAAACGTTCAAATGCTCTTAATGAGGGAACCAAGTTCACTATATGCTAGACATGATAGAACGCCCACCTGTAATTGGTGAAAAAGTGCGTGGGAACCATGGTCATCACAGAAATATAGAAATGATGCCAACACTGTGAATGTGTGAAACCAGTTGGGGTGTGGTGAAATGAGAGTAACTTGATTCATGCGATAGGTTGTGCGCTCATCATCAGACATGCAGATGAGTGGGCAGATTTGACGTGCAAAATTTGCAAAAAGACCGAGCTGATTACAAGAGAGAAAATCCGATAAGTATGATTTCGAATAAAGATAGTCTTCGAGAAGATCAACTTCGTTGTCCCATGATTGCATGAGGTATGGACACTCCCAACCCGAATTGGATGTAAGAGAGGTGCATGAACTTGACGGACATGTTGTAATGGACTCGTGGATTTGATCATTAGCGAAAATCTAAAATTTTGAAATACCACACCTAGAATAGTAAATATTCTTTACACGGGGATCCACGTCGAGTGAAACCATGTAGATAGACAGATTGTGTGTGAGAAACAAGATCTGATTTGGTTTGATGGGCTTACTAGAGTCACAAGGTCCTGACATAACCATCAACGAAAGTTGAACTGCCTCGACTCCCTGGCATGTCCCAGAACTTTCCAGAATTGAAAATTTTCATTTTGAGATGTGAATGAGATTATCCATGGCTTTAGGATGGTTGCTGTTATGGATTTCAAAGCTGCTCTTAGGATGAAAACCATCTCTATCACAGGCTTCATCAAAATTTTCAGCAAGCTGACTTGATGAGTTTTCTTCATGCAACAAACAAGATGATCATGAGTGGGAAGAGTCCCATGTGTTGAGACTATTTTCATCATGGACAACCTCATTGCCTTGTTTCCATTGAGGAGATAACTCATAAGATGAAGAAGCAAGAGAATGTGGAGTATATCTAATGCATGTTGATGTGTTGTGAATGATAGGACACACAGGCAAGTGGGGTGCAGAGGAATCTTTGATATGGATGTCATCTTTGATTGTTGCGCATTCCAAATCTGAGTTAGAGTGAACATGAGATGACAGCAGATCATATGATGTGCTTGGGCGTTCATCACAACATATAGAAGTATGGGAGTGATGACAACCCAAGATTGGAGGTTGATCGAAAGAACTGATTGTGCATGATGTTTAACCAAGATTTGTGGATTTAGAATCGATCAAGAATGGAATCCCAATGTTTTGAGAGGAATTGATTGTGTCTTCACCATCCTTCTCCTTCGCTTGTATGATGATATTTCCTTGAACATGACTGCAACTTGAGCCAGTAACATGAGAATCAAGAGAGTTCGCGCAACTACCTTATGAAGTAGATCACTCAAGCGAGTCATGGTGCAAGGAGTCATGGCCTGTAGATGATGGAGGATGGAAAAGATGTAGATTAGACTCAAGAATTGGGTTATGAATGGTGATGTCCTCTTGGAGAATGGAGGGATGAGTTTTTTCCATAGGTTTTCTTAAGCATTCTGGAATTTCATCCTCTGGGGTAGGAGACAGCCGATCAAATGGGTTGGGAACATGTTGCGCATATTTTTTAGATTTACAACTACTGCGAGGGGATACAAGTTGTGCAAAATTCCCAGCTTCGCAACCGCTGCACATAGGAACCTGTTATGTAGATTTCTTAGTTTTTCAGTTGTTGCGAGGGGGCACCCTCTTCAAGACATGATGTGTCTCGTGATCCGCAAGAGCTAAGGAAGAAGGGAAATCAAGAGGTTCAACATGTTATACTCTTGACCTTCTAGAAGATTCCAGAATACCAAATATACAAAGAAATACAACCCAAAACACAAAACAAAATGACAAAAAACAGCAAGTATTTTATTATTCAGAGATGAAAGCAATGTTCACTTGCCTCTTCGAGGGGGAAACCTCCAACAGAGCAGAGCACGATTACAAAATAAGACACAACGCTCCTCAATGGGGAGTCTCTATCCTTTATATAGGATTCATATATGCAATACCATGGTTCAGTACCATGGTTCTCTCAATACCATCTATCTAATACCATGGCCCGTTTGCAACTAATTGTGGTCCCTTTCTTTAAATGCGGGTCAACCATTTACAATTATTAATATGGGATTTATTGACTCTTTAACTAACTATAGATATGACTTGACCCTATTACATAAATAAAGGGGTTAGGGTTGGACCCTAACATGCCCTCCCCCATAAAAAAAAACTTTTTCATCAAGGCTGAAGTTGCGGAGACTGCCAAAGAATAGTGGTTGGTTCCCATATCACATCTTCTGTAGAGGTGTCTTTCCACTTAACGAGGGCTTCCTTGATCGTACGACTGCACAGATGTCATTCTCACGTGTCGAGGACCTGTTCAGGTTGGAGAGAGAGTGAACCTTCTTCATCCAATTTAGGTAGACTGGTTTGAATTCTACAATGGTTCCCCACCACTTTCTTGAGGCATGATACATGGAAGACGGGATGAATTTTTGTAGTTGGTGGCAAGGCTAGCTTGTAGGCTACTTCTCCAATGTGTTGAAGTATTTGATAAGGTCCGTAGAATTTTGAAGCTAATTTCTTACAACCCTTGTATTTGAGTGATGTTTGCTTGTATGGTTGCAGCCTCAAGAATACTTGATCACCTTCTTGAAATGTGCGCTCTAAAAGATGTTGGTCTGCCTGTTGCTTCATGCGATATTGAGCTTGATGGAGATTATCTTTGAGATGGGATAGCATAGTTGCACGGTTCTATAGGAGTTGGTCCACTGCTTGCACCTTAGAGCATCCAGGGATATAAGAAGTAGGTGAAGGTGGGAGTTGACCATACACTGCTTCATATGAAGTCATCTTGGTGGCGACATGATAGTTAGTATTATACCACCATTTAGCTAGAGGTAACCACTATACCCATTGATGTTTCTTTTCTGAAGTGAAGCACCTTAGGTAGGTCTCCAAACATTTGTTCATTGCTTTAGTTTGACCATCAGTTTAGGGATGATAGGAAGTACTTAGTTGGATTTGGGTGCCTTGTAGCTTGAAAAGTTCTTGCCAAAAGTTACTGGTGAAGGTCAGGTCACGATAAGACACAATGGAAGTGGGCATAAGCTTGAGCCACAAAAGTGGGGGTAAATGGGTGGGGCAGGGCACAAAACTAAGCATATTTAGAAAGTTTGTCCACAACCACCATGATGACTGACTTGTTTCCTGACTTCGGAAGACTAGTAATGAAATCCATAAAAACATCCATCCAGATTGAGGCAGGGATGGGCAATGGTTGTAAGGTTCCTAGGGGCTTGACTGTTTCTCCTTTGTGGCGTTGACACACATCACATTTAGCTATAAAAGTAAGAATGTTATTTTTCATGCTTATCCAAAATAAGGAACGACGAGTGCGAGCATAAGTCTTCTGGAAGCCTGCATGTCTTGCAGTGGGAGATGAGTGAAACTCTTCCAAAATGCACATTTTGAGGTTGGATGTCAGCGATATCACTACTCTATCCTTGTAGCGAAGAATCTCATCCATCCAAGAGTAGCCCACTATGGAATTAGGATCTACTCTCAAGTTATTAATGAGTTGGGAGAGAGATGGATGTGAAAACCATTCCTTGCGGGCTTCTTCAATCCAATCTGGAATGGGAAGAGAGATTGATAGCAAGGTGTTCTCATCCTCAAATTGGTGTGATAAAGCATCTGCTACTACATTTTCACGTCATTTCTTGTAAATTATCTCATAATCATATCCCAACATTTTGGCTAGCCATTTATTTTGTTGGGGCAAGGATAGACATTGCTCCAAAAAATATTTGAGGCTTTGATGGTATGTGCGGATTTGGAAACGTTGCCCCAATAAGTGTGGTCACTAGGTGTCTACTACATGTAAGATGGCCATTATCTCCTTCTCATAGGTAGATTTTCCCAGATTTTTCCCACTTAGTTGTTGGCTAGTGAAAGCGAAGGGTCGACCTTCCTGAATTAAGACAACTCCAATTCTAGTACCTGAAGCATCACATTCAATCACAATAGTGCCAATATGGGAGTGGAACACATGGCCTGTTTGAGAGCCATAAATGCCTGTTGTGCTTCATCGATCCAGAGGAATAATTTTTTCTTGAGAAGGTTAGTGAGGGGTCTGGCAATGTGACCATAATTGTGGACAAATTTGTGATAGTAGCCTGTGAGACCCAAGAATCCCCTCAAACTCTTCAAGGTCTTTGGTTGGAGCCAATCCTGCATTGCCTTGATCTTTTTGGGATCCACCCTGACACCTTCACGACCCACAATGTGGCCCAAATACTCAACTTCTTCCATGAAAAAAGAGCACTTGGACAGTTTGACAAATAATTTATGCTTCCAGAGAAGTTGCAAGAGCAGGTCTACATGTTGAAGATGCTTTTCCCAGGTGAGGTTGTAGATGAGAATGTCATCAAAGAAAACGAGGACAAATTTTCTGATATATGGTTTGAGCAGGTGATTCATGAGGCTCTGAAAAGTGGATGGGGCATTACAGAGACAAATGGCATGACCAAGAATTCATAATGGCCTTCATGAGTTCAGAAAGCAGTCTTGGGAATGTCTACTTCTTTCATGCGTATTTGGTGATATCCCAAGCGGAGATCTAGCTTAGTAAAGAATTGAGCACCATTTAGTTCATCTAGAAAATCATCAATAACCGGGATAGGGAATTTATCTTTGACCGTGAGCTTGTTGAAGGCCGTGAAGTCTAGACACATGCGCCATTCCCCATCTTTCTTGTGCACCATGACCACTAGTGATGAATAAGGACTGATGTTAGGACGAATGACACCCACTTCCAGGAGTTCCTTGATGATTTTTCAATTTCATTCTTTTGGGAGAAAGGATATCTATATGGGCACACATTCGCTGGTTGTTCCCCTGGGACCAAAGTGATGCTATGATCATGTTCCCCTCTAGAGGGTGGAAGCTCTTTAGGTTTGTCAAATACTTGTTGGTGGCGGTTTAAGACCTATTGCATCTCTAGATGAATATGAAGAGTAGTGGGCTTGATGGCCTGGATGGGATAAAATTGGGCGATAACTCCATGATGGCCCTTTTTTAAAAACTTTTCCATTCGATGCAAGTTGATGATAGAAGGAGTACCTTCCTAGAGTCCACGGACGGTATGCATGTGGTCATTCTACTTAAAACTCATATATAACTCCTGGAAAGCCATTGTGATTGGGCCTAGTGTGTGAATCCATTCAACACCCAAGATAATGTCACAACCACCCATTTTGATGGCAAACATGTGGGTATTTAGGTGGTAACCTCCCATCTAAAGTTTGATATTTTCGCAGCGGCCTTCACATTTCATTGTCCCCCCATCAACAATCTGGACATGGAAATTAGAGACTACCCTGACAAAACAATGAATGGCTTTGGTGACTCTTTGATGGATAAATTTATGAGTGCGATCACTATCAATCAATACTACTATAGGGCGATGTTTAATAAAACCTCTAATTTTGAGATTTTGGGGCACTGAAATGCCTGTCAAAGAATGTAGCGAGATAATTGTTTCTTATGGCATGGATGGGAGCTCATTGTCCTATTGGGTGTCCTCATATTCCTCCTTTGGTCCATCAAGGGGTGGGGGTTCCTCAGATGAGCTGCAATCAGTAACATCAATTTGGAAGAATTTGGGTTCCTTGCATTTATGCCCCGGGGAGTATTTGTCATCACAGTAGTAACACAATCCTTGTTTTCTTCTTTAAACCATTTTTGTGGGGGATACCTTTTGAACCTTTAGTGTTTGGGTAGTGCCCTGAGCCTGGGTGGGGCATCCCTTGGCTATGAAATTTGGATGAGGCGATTGGGAAACTAAAGCATGTTCCACTTCGATAGCCTTTTCGCAAGCGTCCATCCATGTGGGTGGGTGGTGCGACTAGACATGGGCTTGGATGACTTCTTTGAGACCACTTATAAAACATTCCAAGTAGAATTCATCTCCCATACCTTCTGTGAAAATGGCCAATGTCTCAAAGGCTGCAATGTAGTATTTTACTGTGCCTGTCTATCGAAACTTAGTAAGACGACCCAAAAATGAGATTCACGGTCAAAGTGGTCACAAATGGATTTTGAGAACACCTGCCAAGTAGTTTTCTGGAGATAGCATTTCTGATGCCACTGCCACCATTGCCATCTCTCTTGGTCTAAGTGAAGTCCTCCCACACATAGTTTCGTTTCATCATCTACGATATCATTCAGATTCAAATATTGGTCCATTTTTGCTACCCATACTACCGGATTAGAGCCATCAAATTTGTACATGTCTAGCTTGGGTGGTCGAGGGTGGGAATGTTGGTGATTTCCATGGAACTGAATATGATGACTAGATTCACCTTTGAGGTCTTCATTAAACCCATGTGCCTTCGATTGCAACCTCAACCTTCCCCTTGTGAATGTGTCCATGAATTGTTGCATCTAGTCCGCTAGGCTCTTGAACGAAGCCAACTATTTTTCAAAGCTCTCGATCTTCTTGTTAGCCATTGCTTGAGCTCTGGTTTCTACCATACACAGATCCTGGTCACTTGTTGTCACTTTGAAAAAATTTGGGACCACCCAAAAATTGAAGCTGACAAGTGAATGGTACCACCTTGATCAGCTCACCGTCCTAATTCTTATGGGCTAAGTTTCTTATAAGCATCCCGAGTGTTATTCTTGGTGTACTGTAGCAGTAAGACAGTCAACAATTTATCTAAGGCGAGGTTTCAGGTGAGCCTAGGGGGCTTCCGATATACCCAGAGGGTACGTGGAAGATAGTTCGTGCGTGGTTTTGTCTAATGCGCTACTACTCGAAGGGGTACCCATAGGGGTTACAAGGGTGTCCAACAAGTGTGACCACCTCTTGTATTTCCTACGTGCATGCTTCCCCAAATCCACAGGTTTATGCGCTCAACAATAGATCCCATGGTTTAAAGATGTTGGAACACGTCTCTAGCCTAAAAAAAATCTACTAAAAATGGAGATACCACTAGCCCTGGAAAGCGCTCTGATACCACTTGTTATACTCTTGACCTACGAGAAGATGCCAGAATACCAAATATATGAAGAAATATAACCCAGAACATAGAACAAAATGAGAAAAAACAACAAGTATTTTATTATTCAGAGATGAAAGCAATGTTCACTTGCCTCTTCAAGGGGGCAACCTCCAACAAAGCAGAGCTCGATTACAAAATAAGACACGACGCTCCTCAATGGGGAGTCTTTATCCTTTATATAGTATTCATACAGGCAATACCATGGGTCAGTACCATGGTTCTCTCAATACCATCTATCTAATACCATGGCCCGTTTGCAACTAACTTTGGTCCCTTTCTTTAAATGCGGGTCAACCACTTACAATTATTAATACGGGATTTATTGACTCTTTAACTAACTATAGCTATGACTTGAACCTAATACATAAATAAATGGGTTAGGGTTGGACCCTAACACAACGTTTCAGGAGACATGAACCAAGCATTTCAGCTCTTGGTTTATGAAGTCAAGGTCCACAAAACGTTCAGGGATTTCATGACAGAGGTGAAGGAAGAGGGTAGAAAATTCCTTAACTAATTCTTCAGGCTTCATTCTTAAAGGAGAGATTCTTTCATAGACATCTTGGTGGTCACACTCATCGAAGGCTTAATGGACCTCCTTGAGGAAAGTGAGAAGGGAATGGATGAAAGTAGGTGGTAGGGAATTACACCACTGATTAGCATGGCCTTCAAGGGTGAGGAAGAAGAGTACGCAAACAATCTCATCACTATCAATTTCATGAGATTCGTAGAAATGAAGAAAATCAGAAATGTGCTTGGTTACGGACGTTCTATCCTCACCGTCAAACTTTAACAAGGACAAGTGATCGAGAAGCTCATCGAGGATTGATAGCTGATTAAGGGAGAAATGAGAGAAACACCCCAGGAGCAAAAATTGTGTAGGATTCATTAGGTAAGAGATTCAACCCAAATGTATGGGCTCATCTTGTCATCTAGCTCTCCTTCTAGCGCCAAAATGTTGATGGTGCTTGACTTGCCAACGTCAGTTTATTTCCCCAGTATGAAGTCCCAACTAGACCTCACACCATTTGGTTTAGGAGTTCCATCCAGTACGATGGCCCAGTTTCCATTATCTTAAATATACCTTGGTTCTTGCTTTTTAGCATGTGAGAGTGGTATGATTTGTCTTTGAACGATGAGGTCTGCGTGCCTGGTGAGTGCTAGTGTTACTTGTGTCAAGGCTCTTTCACCATAGAGAGAGAGGGTGGGAATGAGTCTCACGTCGGAAGGGAGGAAGTCCCAACTCTATCAGAGACACACAACACAACAAGACATGTGCAGCTTTCAGAGGAGAAATCCACATGGATGCGGTAGTCACAACACATAAGGGAAAGTAGTACGTACAACACCCAGCAAGATAATCTGCTCGAGTGCGACGGTCGTTATAACAGTCTTACCTGAAAGGTTCTGTCTGATGTCTGAGGAGGTAACTAGCATGGTCAAGACAACATTAACAACTTATACAACACATTTTCATAAATATATGTATTAGAATAGTTGAACGAGTTCAATTGTTTAACACAGGTTAAAGAAACATGTATTACACGTGTTCAAGACAAATCTTACAAATAGTTACAACATATGTGTGAAAATGTGTTGGCCTGTTAGCAGGATTCTAAATTAAGCAAAAGTTCCAAGACACATCGGTACACCATTACATCACTAATCCCATGAGTAGGGCATTTGAGCCATTGCTCACTCCTCAAAGAAATGATTACAGACTCTCAAGGCTATGTGGGAGGAGCTAAGGTGAAAAAGTCCATTTCATGTGCAAATGAAGGCTATTTGTAGTTAAGGGTAAAACTGACCCTTGTGACTATTCGACTTCCCTCATGATTGTTTGACTTTCATGACTTTCCAGCTTTACATGACTCTTCATATTACAAGTGGGTCTTTTGGACTTCCACGTTACATTACATTGATTGACCAAGTATGGCCCACAGTAGTGATGTAGCCGACATGACTCATGACACGACTCAACATGACAGTGTTGGTACGTTCGTGCAGTTGTTGGTGTGCATGTCGAGCTGCACTACTACTGAGTGATGGATGTCCTCATGATGTATCACAGCTTCACCTCTACATGGCAGGGTGTGCGGAGTCTTCGATGGTCATTGGGTTCACTTGATTTTGCGTTCACACATTGCTCCTTGCTTGTAGTTTGGCATGCTTGACATGTTCATCCATTCTCGAAAATGAATTATCATCCATTCATCCATCTACAAACACATCTTCATGTGTTTGTCTGTTCATCCATCTTTGAAAACATCTTCGCATGGTAGTCCATTCGCGAACACATCTCCTTGCATGCATCATTTGATCTTCTGTTCGTGAAAATGAATGTTCGTCCATTCGTCCTTCCATGAACTCATCCTTGCATGTTCGCCCGTTCATCCATATACAAACACATCTTTGCATGGTCATCCGTTCACGAACACATCTCGTCTCATGCATCGTTTATTTGTCCTCTCATGCACATGTCCTTATTCATCCCATCTGTCATTGTGTCATGTCTATTCATGTACCTATATTTGTAGTCATTCATGACAAGATGACATCAAATACATAAACCTCCTATTCTACCATGATGCATGATCATTTTGGGATGCAAGTGACCGAGACAGAGGACAAGGTTACAAAATTGTGCAAGGCAAGTTTGAGCTAGGATGCGGGCTCCTGACACTGCTGATGAAATCTGCGCAAAAGTCACTGGGAGATGGCGACGAACATTTTGGATTGGCAGTAACTTTCTACGGGATCTGGCTCAGCTAGAGGACAAATCTACACAGTTCTTGGAGGGAGCTGGCAGTAAGTTGCAGGAGCTTGGCAGCAAAAACTATGCAGTTCCTAGAGGGAGCCGCAAGTGGGCTACTGGCGGGAAAAACTATGCAGTTGTTGGGAGTTGACCTTCTGACTACCTTTGCGCAATTTCTTAGCTGAGAAGACTATTGGGCTGTAAAGTGCTTGCTCATGAAATCTGCGTAGTTTTCTGGGTGAGCAATTGGTCTTCTAAATGGTGACTAGATGGGAAAATTGCGTAATTTTATGAGGGAGACAGGGATGGGCATTGGGTGTATGTCTAGCCTGTTTGTACAACTTTCTCAGTCAACAGAGTGGCCATGTTCTGTAGCCTCTGCAAAAATTTTGAGGGGAGACAGTCTACGGTTGACCATCCAGTCAAAATCTTTGGTTGACCAGCAAGAGGGTTGATTGATGAGCTTGCGGGCAGCACAACTTGAAATGGCTTGTTGGGTTATTCTGCATTGTTCTGGTGAGAGTCGATTGAGTAGATGATAGGGTGATGGTCCAGTTGTGAGAGGGTGATCTGGTCATCATAATTTCAGAAAAAAATGACTAAGTGTGTGAACGAGTGAAATGGTGCATACGTGACCTTGCAAACACACACTCACATGACTTGATGGCAAGACACCTAAAAACATCAAGACACACATGCTCAACAAAACCGACTAACAGTGCGAGCGACTAGCGTGATGCATGTGATCGATTGTTGGATGAATGTAATGATGCTTGTGTGACAGTGCATACGACTCCGTGTGTGAATGTGATGGATGTTTATGATCCAGGAGGATTTTGTTGATTCAATTGCACAGGTGTTCTGTGTCATCATTAAATTCAGTTCAGCTTCGCCAGTTTGACAGTGTTGATTATGGATCAAGTTGTTCAGGTAATGTTTATGGTTTCATGGTGTTTAGACGATATGGGTTGTACCTAGCTGTCAACTTATGTTCTTCGATAGTTCCGCCATGATTTGTAGGAGACATGTGCCTTGTTGTTCATCTTCACAGGTTTTGATGTCGACATGGGTGTCGTCCGTAGTAAAGGTTTGATATGGTTGTCGAAAAAAGGGAGTCGTCGCAAACATCGCTTGTGACAACAACATGCATGTGGTTTTATGTTGCTTTATGACAATGATTGGAAAAGGTGTTTCTACACCTAATGTAAAATCTAAAACCCTAATCCTAGATCTAACCCTCAATCTATACATGACCATGTATTAAAATATACCTCACAACTATGTAAAATACATTACCTAAGCTCTAAAGCATTTATCAAAACTTAATACAAACCTTAGAACCCTAACCTAAAACCTAAACCTAAGCTATACACACGGAGGATTAACTCAGTGACCCTTTGACATATCACGTGTGTCTGTGGAATATTAAACAATACCCTTAATTTGACTACATATTGGAAAATGCCTCTAAAAATCACATTATTTAACCCCCTACCAATATAAACCCAATATAGCTTCCCAATTTAAAAAACCCTTACTTTGACTAGATATTGTAGGTATCCATTTTTTCATTAACATTTTTGACACCCCTTTATATTTTTTCATTAACTTTGAGCTCCAATTTTTATATTTTCCAATGTAAAAACCATTTACCCCCTATATATCCCCCAATATATTATGTCATTTTTTACTCAATATATATCCCCCAATGTGAACCCACATGGTATGATATTGGTCCCCCAGTGAAGCCCTCGTGGCTATACAACACTCTCCAGGGGCCCATCATATTGTTAAATAAACATTTTCAAAACAAATTTATTTGTAGGACCGTTCTCAAATACCCAATGGACCAAAACCACGTTAGGGAACCAATACCTTGGAACCCAAATACCTAGGGTTCAATACTTAGACGCAGATACCTTAGAACATACCATGGATCAATACCATGGACCAAATACCTCAGACCAAAAAATTAGTTTTCCAAGGTATACGTGCTTTTCCTTCTGTGAAAGTGTGTGTGTACGTATACGCTACTTGTGGTCAGTGAACCTACATGTATACGCAGCTTGGTCAAGGTGAACCTGTGTATACCTTTCTTTCTTCATTCTGTGTAATCTGATCTGTAATTCTTTGTTATTAACCTGTTGTACTGTGATCTTTCATTTGAGTGAGTTTCCATCAAGGACAACACCTGTATCATAATGCCAACACTAACCGCCATCGTTAGACCGCAGCGGGATCGCATGGTCATGTGACTAGAGATGTGATAAACCATTTGGGTTTCATAAAGCGGTCAGATAACAGCGCCGACACTTAAACGCATCGGAGAAAGGGAAGTATGTGACTAGTGTGGTAGTTCACAGCCAGAGAAGTTCACTGTGCAGGTAATGTGAACGCTTGGATATAACCGTCAACCATGGAGGTAACTGCCTTGGCGACACTGATAGTTGTCACATGTGGGCGGTTAATGAAACCATCGTCGAACCGCTAGGGAAGACCACTAGGTGGCAGTCAGGCAGTTGACCAGCCGACGATCACATGTGACGATTTCTCCTCCACCCATTTAGCTGCTATCTAGAGGTTTTGGGGTTTATCCAAAGTATTTTTGGTTTTTTCTTAAGTTTTTGTTACAAAATTAATTTGAAGACCATGCAAACTGGCTAGGTGTCTAATTTCAATAGGATCGAGCTCAAACACTATCCAAAATCAACCAAATTCATCCCAAATGTAGCCAAAGGTGGATTTTATGTATCCATGGGCCTATAAGAGGCAGTTTTGTCCATGGAGGACAGGAGTGGTTTTTGACTTTTGTATGCAGATTCTGGAGGACATAGGCAATTTTTGTTTTCAGTGTTACGGGAGCATCCGGGGTCGGTTTTGGAAACCGTAAGAGGCATTGGAAAGCTAGTTCAGAGGGCTATCTGATGAAATTGATTAGAAGTGCCTTCATGCACATTTAGACTGATCAAATCTCTGTGTAATCAACACCTTCTTCTCATTCCTAATAAAAACGGTCGCCCATCTTGAAAGTTGACCTAGAGACGTAGTCCATCAGGGATGAACTCCGTCATCAATCTTGTTGTCTGGTATCACTATTTTTTACTGTTTTCACTTCTGTTATGCATTGATTTTATGTTTAATTAGTTGTCGTAAAGTGTTCTTCTCAAGTTGTTTACCTCGATTTCTATGCTTTCAGTTATCATTCAAATCATTAATGGTTAATTAATTCTACATCAGTTTTTAGTTTATGATAATTTCAGATCATATAATTTGGTATCATAGCAAGTTTCATTTGTAGAATTTTCCATTGAATGTTAACCAGGTCAAAGTCGCAACGAGGAGAAGGAATTCTTGAGCAAATCTATCTAGAGATTGGAAAGCGAGGAGTCAATCCTAAATCAACCATGTCAAGACTTGATGCAAGTGAAAACATTGAAACTAAGATGAGTGGAGAACAATTTTAGTAGGAATTCTTGACTATGCAACAAATGTTGGGAGAACTGTACGAAGACAAGAAGGTGAGAGATACAACTTCTTCTTCAAAGCCATCGAAGAAGGACAAAGGTAAAGGGAAGACTAATAAACCACCTTCACCTCCATCATCTCCATCATCCTCTTCTTCTTCCTCTTTGTTAGATGATCCAAAAATAAAATATTATCATAGATTATAAGGTTGTAATAAAATAATTATTAATTTAAGATATTAAATTAATAATTATTATTCTAGAATATTTAATTATTATTTAATGGAGACATTTAGAATTATATATTGTTTGTAGAAACAAGATAATGAACTCTCCCAAATGGGTGTCATATTTAAGGACTTCTATTTTTAGGAGATTTTAATTTAGCTAGTTGTTTTGAATAACATTTATTGTACAATGGACACTTGTTATTTAATAAGTGATCCACATAATTAAGAGGTAGTTAAGGAAATTAGAGAGCTTATAAAAAGCTCATTGCCAAGAAGTGGTTTGTTGTTCGGGTGTGTAAACTCTTGCAAAATCAAATATGTAATTGTTTTTTCTGATTAATAAAATTATGTGTCTGAGGACACTTCTGCCATTATTGTGGTATCAGAGCTCCAGTAATGTTACAGTGGATGTGAAGAGGAGATTCCAGCTTTACAAGTTTTTGGAAAATTCCATTGAACTGCTCAACATATGATTGGTATGGAATTTGTCCAGTTTTTGGTTTTAAAAGAACATAAATTTTATTATTGATTTTAGATTTGTAAATTCTAAAATCATTTTTATTATCAAAAATATGCAAAATCTGTGTGACTTTACTGCAAAATCTGTATGACTATTGTCATGCAATGATGTGGATTTGCATCTATTGAGTGACGGTGCCATTAACATTCAAAATTTGACAAAGACTCTTACACCCAACGGATCCTCTAGTTTTTGTCATGAGATCATCTGACTTCTTCAGACTTCTTTGATTCTTGTGTTCTCACACTTGACTTAAGTATCTCCCTCGAAACTGCTGCGAGTGCATACTGTATCACATGATTGGATATAGCTACCCCTTACGGCTGACACCCCATTAGACTATAAAGATATTTCTACAAAGCTGGAAATTGTTCTAGCAATTTAGGAGTGTCCAGTTCCCTAGTTCTCAAGCGCTCCATTTCAATGTCATATTTTAGTACACGGTAGCATTCCAATCATTCTTCCAGGAACAATGCATATGCACGTACCCACACTGAATAGTCCCAAGCATTTGGACTTGAATCATCCTTGAAGTAAGATAAATTGAGAATGTGGCCTCTGGATCTACTATAATTAATCAATTACTCCCGAAATGTGGGTTCAACCTCTCTCAAAGCTCGATGGATAACAATTAAGGTTTTTAACGCAACCACCCAGTTGTGATTCTTGGCAAGACGTCTTGCAAGAGAATGGATGCAATATTCCACATATGCCCGAGGCCTTGCAACTGATGTTACCACAAAAATAATTCAGATATGCTTTTCTTTTGCTAGCCGCTCAACATGATTTGTGGCCTTCACAATAGCAATGTCTAGATCCTTGTAATCATTGATCACTTTGGCAAGAATAATTGTTGTTGTATCTTTCAGTACACCTCTGCGAAATGGGATTCTCCACATCCGTCAATGGCAATTTACACTCTCAATGGTAAGCTTCGAAAGGATCATTTCACATATTTGAGGAATCAGATTCTCACTGCAACTGGGTTCTGGGCAATAAATGGGAAGTGAATTTTCTTGCAATTTACCATGGAATTCTTAACCAAGCTTGCCAGTCTTCGCATTCAGGACAAACCACCATCTACTCCAGCCAGCAGCGAGTGTCAACAAATGTAGTTTACCATCACATTTGCGGCTGAAAACAACTAGTTCTGTTAGATTGAATTCATCTGCAGTGTGTTTACTTTCAATGAAAAATCATGGGTTTTGGAAGAAGAAATGAAGGAATATTGTATTTTGGAGAGATATGGTGATTTTTTAATTTTGGGAATTTATTGTTTGTGGAGTAATAAGGTCATTTGTAAATCTTTCGAGTAATTAGGAGATTTTAATTGTAATTTTTATTTGGAGGGATAAGTGTGACATTGTAACTCAAAGTACTTTTACTTTGAGGGGGGGTAATTTTTTTTACCAAGTTTTGCAAGAGCATCATTGTAAAAGTCAAATTTTGAAAGTTACCTTGTAAATATTTGAGAAATTGACTAGAGCCAAGTGCAAAGCTCATTCATTTTTTCTCCTACTTCAACGACTATATGAGGGTAAAGGCCAAGCCCGATAGATCGTTTTTTATTGCGTTGTGTGTTGCATGTTGTGTTGCCCATCTTGATATTTTTTCTTCTGAGTCTGATTCTTGGTGCGAAACTTCAACGCTACAATGTCAAAGTTGATTAATTTGTTTTCTGATTCCGACAAACTTGAAGGTACACAATCCTATAAAACATGGTAACGTCTCATCGAAAGCACTCTCATTTATAATAAATTATGGCAGGGTATATGTGATAGTGATATTAAGCCAAATAAA
>APFE030294720.1:0-37491 GCA_000404065.3 Pinus taeda | reverse complement strand
TTTTGGGCAAATGCTAAGCTAATTATATTAAGAAAATAAAAGAAATATGTACAAGAGGTCGAAGCCTCTGAGAGCGAATGAACAACTCTCTGTCAAGTTTTCCCATACAAAATATGCCCTGCTGAGAGGGGAGGGTCTGATAGCAATACATAAACTGTTCAATGCTTTTACAGACAGCGACATAATGCCTATCCTCAAAATTACAATTCCAGTCTACAGATTTATACATGATGACTTGGAATTTTAACAAAAAACATAAGCATAATCGAAATAAACAAAGCATAGGTGCCTGTTAGATATGAGGGGACGCTGGATTGAAGACACGCGTCAAGGATTCTTCATTCTGGGCGCTCTCCCGGACTGATCGTTGATGGCAAACTTAGCAAAAAACATAATCAAAACCTCTGGAAATTTGCCTTAATCCTTACCCACCTTGCCTTCCGCCTGGTTCTCTGCCGCCTTCTGCTCTGGTGCCTGCTGCTCTGCCACCCATTCAGCTGCCTCCCGTTCTGGGTCAGGAACACAAACCACTTCCATACCAGCCGATATGTCCTCAAGCCTTTGAATTCCGGGAGGGAGAATTGGGTACAGGCGATTGCCGAAGAAGCGTGCAGGTTTCTTGTCATCCTCAGGAGCCTTCTTAGCTTGGGGGTCCGTCACCTGATGCTGAACCGAACTGGTAATTTCCATGTCCATTAGGCTGCAAATTTCGCGGAGGGCTTCAGTCTGTTCTTCCGATTGAACGCCTGTGCTTTCCTCTTCGAGCTTGCTCTGAGAGGAAGGGAGGTAAGAGCTATCTTCCTTACCCCCGCTCTGAGAGGGATTGTTAGTGCTTGGCTCCTGCTCCTCTGAAATCCTCGTTCCGCTACCTTCTTCTCCTTCTTCCTCCGTAAAAACCACAGTAATTAACGTTGAGACAATCGGCTTGTTGGTACGACGGTAGTATTTGAACTTAACTGTCTGCACCGAATTGCTAATGTCAGAGTCTGAATCATCAGAACCAGGAGAGCTGGGCGAGGCGTAAGCCAGCGGGGAGACACGCCGCGGGCTGTGAGCGCCTCTGCCACCAGGATTCCCCCTCTGACCTTGATTCCTCCCTCTGCGTGGCGAAGCGTGGCCTCTGGGTGGCATCCTTAACCTATAATGCTTCGACAGAGTTTGAGCTGTTCGCACCTCCGATGTGAATAGTAGCAGTAAGGAACCTGCCTCAATTTGCCCTCTGCCCCTGAAGCGATTCTGCCTTCCTGACCAGAGCTTGGGTTTGCACCTGGGCTTACCCACTCCAACACTCTCCGTCTCTGTCAACAAACCAACATTAGCGTGCAGAGCGGAGCTATAATCCCTCGCCTGTTCAGACAGGCCTGTCAACATTAAACCTTCGCTCCCAGACATTCTATCAGCTCCTTTGTTAATTCCTTGGTAGTTCGGTCGATGGGAATGGCATTGAATGCCATTGAATGCTTCTTTAATGGAATTCATTAAGCGCTATCAAGTTGCCTTCGCGCAGGGGGCTCCTCGTGGCAATCACATGGCTGTCGTTAATCAAGGTGTCACCCGCATCCGGGTAATCCTCTGCTTCTGTCTGCATATCACCTTTAAGGATCTCCTGTAAGGTTGTCCGTTCAGTGTCCGAAACAATAACCTGTAGGTTTCCTTCCTGGTGCTCCTTACCTTGCTCTGCCCCTAGATTGGCTAGGAAGTTCGCTGCCTTGTTCCCTTCACGCCCGGTATGCTTAAAAGATGTGGCTTTGTTGTTCTGTAGCCAAGTCTGGAGAGATTCAAGCCTGGTGGCCATCCTCCAACTCCTACTGACTTTCTGAGCTTCAAAGCCTTGCTGTATCTTAGTGGCCATGTTAATTATGATTTGAGAGTCTCCTTTCGCTATGAGGGGAATGTATCTCTGATTTTGAGAAATTTGGAGTCCTCTCCAGAGTCCTTCCAGTTCTGCTGCATTGTTAGTATTCCATCCTATGGATCCAAAGTAGACTCTAAGCGGGATTCCCTGAGAGTTTCTTATCACTCCTCCATATCCTGTGATGCCTGGATTGCCTTTAGACGCTCCGTCGAAGTTGAGAATATATGTATTTTTAGGGGGAGGTTCCCAATTGGTGGGCGTATTTTTCTTCGTAATAGAGGTGCCTTGAGATGAGTTAGGAGGAGTAATATGGAATTGCCAATTGTTCCATATGGCCTGCTCCTGACTACTGGAAGGAAAATCCTCCTGGGACCAGCCTTTAGTCGAGAGAGTTTCCTGAAGGTTCTTATGGATGATTGTCCATACTTGCTCCAGATCCATAGCCTGTTTTTTAAATATTCTCCGATTTCTTTCTTTCCAGATGTTCCACATTACTATGCCTGGGATGATTTGCCAGAGAGTATTGAGTATATTACACTGATAGGGCTGTTGTGGCCAGGATCGAAGGGTGTTGTTTATGTCACCCAGGACTCTTCCTTCCTTCTGGCACCGAAAAGAAACTTTCTCCCATATTCTGCGATTGAGGGGACATAGTTGCATAAGATGTGCTGCTAATTCTTCCTCCATTTTGCAATTAAGGCATATTGAAGGTCCTGCAAATTTCCTTTTTTCTGAGATTATCCCAAGTAAGAATTCTATTATGGGTCAGCAACCATAGAAATGTGGATATCTTCGGCCATATGGGAGGTCTCCAAATTCTCTCCCATATTTTATCTTTGATGTAGTGTCCTTTTATGATGATGTGGTATGCTTCTGTGGATGTGAAAGTTCCTTTCTCTGCATGACCCCATCTTAGTGTATCTTGGCCGACCTCCTTGACTATTTTCCTCTTTTTTAGCTCCTCTGCTAGGGCTGTTTGAACCGCCTCTGGGCAGTGGGGTAAGATGTCGCTGGCTTCCTTCCATTCGTGATGGTCAGAGGTATTATTATTTGTCCAGAATTGATTGATCTTTCCCTGTTGAATGAGATCCTGATTGGGGATGTCTTGAATGAGATTGTTTATACTCGGAAATTGCTGCCATGAGTCTGTCCAGAAGCGAGCCGCACATCCATTCTTGACTTCCCAAAAACTATGTTTTTGTATGAGATCCCTGTTTAGTAGTGTTGAATTCCAAATTGCCGAACCTTTACTGATTTCTGTCATTCTTATGCGCTCCTCCAATGGTAAGTTGTTAGCGTATTTCGTTGTCCATATTTGTGCCCATTGTGTGCCCGGATATGATAGCCATTTCCACCATATTTTTGCGCCCATGATCATATTACTATGTTCAGGATCTTGTAGGCCAATTCCTCCTTCGATTTTTGGGAGACATGCTTTCTCCCACTTGACCAGCGCCCATTTCCTATTTGGGCCAGAACTGCCCCATAGGAAGTTTCTCTGTAATTTTTTGATGGCTTTTAGGACCCATTTTGGTGCAGCCAATATGGAAAATAGGTACAGCGGCATTGATTGCAGGACCGCTTTAATGAGCACCAGCCGACTGGCCATATTTAGGGATCGATGAGTCCAGAGAGATAATTTGGCCTCCAATTTTTCAAGAAGAGAGGTCCATGAAGAGTGCTTCCTGGCATATGCGAAGAGAGGGGCCCCAAGGTATTTGGAAGGCAGGGATGCAATGGAAAAGCCAAGAATGCGGGCAATGGCTCGCTGGGTGGTCGGATGAGTATTGAAGAAGAAGATCTGGGATTTTACTTTGTTAATAAGGGCTCCCGAAGCTTTGGAGAAAAGAAGGAGTAGAGAGTTTAAAGTGCGGGCTTCTTGAACCGAGGAGTAGCCAAAAATCATGTTGTCGTCAACAAATTGCTGGTGGAAGACTGTGGGGGCT
This sequence comes from Pinus taeda, assembly GCA_000404065.3. Taxonomy (NCBI): domain Eukaryota; kingdom Viridiplantae; phylum Streptophyta; class Pinopsida; order Pinales; family Pinaceae; genus Pinus; species Pinus taeda. The sequence continues at coordinate 33,690 of APFE030294720.1, read as the reverse complement.
TGGTGGAGGGTGATGCCTTTAAGATCTTGTGAGTGAATGGCATTTTTAATACATCTGCCAAGGCCTTCTGCCATTATTATGAATAGGAAAGGCGAGAGGGGGTCCCCTTGTCTGATACCTCTTGAGGAGCGGAAAGTTGAGGTCGGAATGCCATTTATGAGGATTGAGAAAAAGGTAGAGCAGATTAGGCTGCTGATCCATCAGATCCAAGCATTATCAAAACCAAAAGCTTTTAATACCTTTTGCATGTATTCCCAGCTTATACTATCAAAAGCTTTTGAGAGATCGATTTTGAGAAGCATACCTGGTTTTTTTGATTGCGTGAGGGAATGGATGATCTCACGAGTAAGGATAATCCCATCCGTTATTTGACGTCCTTCAACGTAGCCAGACTGTTCTGGAGAGATGATGAGGGGAAGCACTGGTTTTAACCGCAGCGCCACGACCTTAGATACAATCTTGTAGATAATATTGCATAAGGCTATGGGTCTGTACTTATCAGGCGTGTTGGACTCCTCCGATTTAGGTATTAAAGCGATGAATGTTGCATTTAAGCCAGGATACATCCATAGCATGTTGCGAGATTCTTCAACCACTTGCCACACTTCCCATTTGATTAACTCCCAGAAGTATTGAAAGAAGTTTGACGTGAATCCATCAGGACCGGGTGCTTTACCTGCTTTAAGGGAATTGACCGTTGTTTCCACTTCCTGAAGGCTGATCGGCTTGAGAAGCAGGGTATTTTGCTCCTCTGTTATGAGACGCGGGATGTGCCTTGTGATGCTTTCTATGGCTTCTGCTCTATTAATGTTTGGCTCCTTACTCATTTCCCTGATGTAGTGTATAAATTCTTGTTCAATCCCTTCCTGGGTTTCCACTTTTTCTCCCTGAGCATTGATGACTTGTGATATTTGATTTCTCATTCTCCTTTGTACAGTCGATTTGTGGAAGAACTTGGTGTTTTTCTCTCCCTCCCTAAGCCATCGGATTCTTGATTTCTGTCGCCATAAAACCTCCTCCTGTTTCTCCCGTTCTAGAAGTTTGCTTTCCATATATTGTTCTTTTTGTGCAAGCTCTTCTGAGCGCCCCTCTGAGATTATTTGTTGTTGCGTCTTTTTGATTTCTTGAATAATCTGTTCTTTCTCTTTTAAAATGTGGCCGAATGTAGTTGTGTTCCAACGCTTGATTTCTGCTTTGAGCATCTTCAGCTTTTTTTGGAATCTTGCCATTTTGGTAGGCTCAATTGGGTTGCAATTCTGCCATGCTTTTTGGATGAATTCCTTGAATTCTAGATGAGAAAACCAGAATGCTTCAAAGCGAAATGGCCTTTTGATGCTATTTCCTGGCCGATTCCAATGCAGTTCTATGGGCCAGTGGTCAGATCCTGAAAAAGGAATAATGTGCGCTGTAAATTCTCCTCCGATATGGATGGCGTTGTCAGATATGAGAAATCTATCCAGACGGGACGCTATTTGCAGAGGGGCTGCCCGTTTGTTCGTCCAAGTGAAAAGGCCATTAGCTGTGGGCACATCGATCAGCCAATTATTTTGAATGAAATCTTTGAGTAATGTACCATCTCTGTTGATCCTGCTTCTACCTCCTTGATTTTCTTCTGTTGAGGCTATCATGTTGAAGTCGCCTCCCGTAATCCATAGCGGATATTTCCTATCAAAGTTGAGCTGTGATATATTTTCTAGGATTGCTGCTTTCTGTGGTCCATCTTGAGGGAAGTAAACATTAGTAATGTGGCCATGGATGTTTGTGCCTATAATATGAAAGTCTGCCTGTATGAAATTTTTGTTTGCATGTGTATTGTTTAGTTGTATTTTCCCTGCATCCCAGAGGATTGCCAGTCCTCCTGAAGCTCCTTGTGCATCTACAGTTGTAACTTGTCCTCCTGGCCAAGCTGTGGCTGCGATCCTTTCCAATATTATCGAGTTGCATTTTGTTTCCTGTAGGAACAAGATGGTTGGTTTGTCTTCCATTATCAAATTTTTTAGGAGTTTTCCCTTCCTAGGGCTATTTAGCCCCCTAATATTCCAGGAGATCAACTTCATTTAGAAGTTTTGGGGTTGGTGTTGTAGTATTTGGTGAGTTTGGCATATCTGCCTGACTCCACCAATACTTCTCCAATCTTGATTGTTCTTTCTAGAGCTGTCTTCCTGCCTCTCTTTTTGTTGTCTTTGTATACAAATTTACCATCCCATTGACTGCCTGTCTGGATCCCGAGTGAATATTTCTTTTGAGCTTTATTCAGAATTTCTACTAGATTGTCTACTTGTGTTTCAGGGATTTTGTCGAAGTTACCTGTTTTGCATGCTTGTTCTAGTCCGAGAATGTCAAGTTCCCCAATATCGATTGGTTCACTATCATCTTCCATGAACTGTGCCTCCTGTGTGCTGCCTTCTGCTTCCTTTCCCTTATCCTTGCCATAGGATGGGTTATCTATATCCATAACCGGATTGGTCCAGGTTTCTGTGGCTGGCTTTTCTTTTTCTCCTTCCTGGTTCTTCGTTGATGCTACTGGCTTGGTGGATTTGAGAGTTTTTGAGTTCGATCTGGGCTCTTCCAGTTGTTCTTCTTGCGCCAACGTCTCGAAACTGTTACTTGTGGATGGCTGAGACTTCTCTTCAGGCTCTGGCTTCCCTTTTGGAGTGGCTGTATTCTTTTTGTGTCCGCGTCTTCTGTTTGTTACTTTGGTGAACCCATCCTGAGTTTGTGGTTCTTGTTTACTTGGAGTGTCAGGCTTGATGTTTAATGGGCAATCTCTGAAGAGATGTCCCAGAGTATGACATCGCTGGCAGCGGAATGGGACATGCTCATAGTCTATGACCTGAATCCAGTCATGGTCTTCATGAAATAGGCGTACTGTATCTGGAAGAGGCTGTTTCAGGTCCATATAGACACAGATCCTGGCATAAGAGGCATAGGTAGTGTATCGCACAACCTTTGTTTCTTCAGCAACTTTGACAAAATCTCCCAGCGCTGATCCAAGGGCCTTTAAAGAATCTTCCACCCAATACTCCCATGGTAGTGAGTATAAACGGATCCAGACTGGAGCATAACTTAGATCTTTTGTATCTGGGTTGAATCTAGCCTTCCATTCTCTAAGGAATAGCCTTGCCGAGTTGAAGAAGTATGGCCCTCCTTCAAATACTCTGTTTCTATCTTCCAGACAGTTAAAGATGGCTGTAAAGAAGCCTTTTGGCCCTATTAATAGGGTGATTTCTCCTTTTGGCTTCCATTTGCTGTTGATCCAGTTTCTTAGAGCCCTTTCTGTGGGCCAAAGTCCCATAAATTTTCCTATGAGGGCATGGTCTCGCATAAACTGTATACGGGCATTGATTCGATGGCTAGGTAATTCTACTTCTGGCCTGTGAGCTGCAACAAGTTTGCAGGTAGAAGATCTTACCGTATTAGCTGCGTTGCTCTTTGTATTCGTCGTTTCCTCTACTGTTGTGTTATAGGCTGAGACGTCATCGGTATTGACCGCAGGTCCTTGTTGGTTCCTGCCGCCGAGCGGCCCTTCGGTGCCCTCCCCCAGCGGGGAGTCCATTGGAACGTTATGCCCAAACTCCGTCCGATCTGAGCGCTGCCACTGTCAGGTCAGAGCGACACAGAATAGTGCAGCCTGCCGCCGCAGGTCTGTGCAAACCCTAGCAGTATTCCGTTGCTATTATCGCCTCGCTCCCGTTCTCCCATTACACTTCTGGCATCATATAGTATTATTTGCCATTGGGAATTCCTTGGGGAAATTCCTAAAAATCGATGAAGACAGAGTTAGCAGAGGAATATTCTCATTCGCCAGAATTTGCGTTGAAGTGGACCTGAGCCAAGGGTTGCCTGATCATATTACATTTATCTATAACAACTCTCCGAGGACTCAACCCCTTGACTATGAGAACACTACCTTCAGATGCCGCAGATGCATGCAAACAGGACACCTCCAATATACTTGTCCACTGGCCAGAAAGAACCCCAAAGGAAACAAGAAACAACAAAATAAGCCCAAAGGGTGGTAGCATATAGATCTGATGGAAGAAGAGGATAGACAGACAAAACATACAGACAACCAAGATGAACCTGATATAAATATGGAACAGAATTGTACACAGGATGCCAATGCCCCAGACCCTCAAATGGGGCCAACAATACACCAGCAACAAGAACCACAGCTGGAAGTTAGTGGCATAAAAAGAACTCATGGATCTGTTGGTTCAGAATCCAACAAAGAATTTCCATTGACCACACAGGATAACCTGCAGGCCATCATTTTACCCCTCCTGACTCTCAAGGTTGGCGTAGGGTGGAGAAGAAGAAGGGCAGAAAAGTATAGGCTTGCTGTTTTTTATTTTATTTTATTTTTCCTTTTTATTGTAATTGTCCTCCTAATGGACAGCTATCTGCATATGCTCTAAGCATCTACAACATGTAATTTATTTCAATATGAATATAAATTACGGATTATTTTCCACGGAAAAAAAAAAAGAAAGAACCTATGACAACTGGTTGTGGTACATTAAGCGAAAATATATTTAAGTAAACATTGTCATTCAAAACTTACTATTGAATCAACCAATATACAACAATGTAGGATTCTTCTAATCTATAATCCCTTGGGTCAAGTTCAACTTGATGCAGAATAATAGTACATTGTCTTGATTTACAACAATTATAGATAATTTCCTAAATGAGATAATCATCAATAATAGGGAATACAAATGAGAATAAGAATAAAACATACATTTTGAATGTCACCATATCAAACATAGGCAAAAAAGAAAAATGTCTTTCATCAAACGACATAGAAGGTTTAAAATGAGGTCAAAGTAATCCGTACCTGTTATTTCTTAGTAGAAATTGCCCATTCTAGAAAATCAATATTTCTTCGGAATGGTTTTAAATCTTTCATTGGTAAAATAAGTGGTAAATTATATCTCATTCAACTTTCATCATCTCAATATTTCAATTATTATTTCAATTATGTATCACCAACTTAATACAAATACACTAAACAACCTAAATCTAATACAACAATTATTATTTCAAGCCAAAATACAACCTAAAAAAACATATTTCTCTAAATATAGCCCAAAAATTCCTTTCTTAAAAAAATAAAACCTTTCCTAAGAAAAAACTAAAAAGAATGAAAAATATTCACGTAAATGTAAAAATGCCTCCAAGTTAGTGTCTAGGTCTTGACTTCTAAAAATTTAAAATATAATCTAAAGAATTCACAAATTTCTTGTAAATTTTATATGGAATCACAAGTATTGGGAAAAGCAAAAGCCTATAAAGAAACTCAAAATAGAAAAAGCAAGTTTGGGAATCAAACAAAAGTAAAGCACAATAACTCTTTATGGAAACTAAAAAGAAAAACGAGTACAATAGCACTTTTGGATTTACCAGCTTTTTAAGTGCAGTGTGCTAGACATTGTTTCATTTAGTAAATCAAATTATGTAATTTAAATCTGTGTCTCAAATCTCATGCACATCCTTCACCAAATTTTATCACAGATATTCAACATTTCCTTGAAGGTTTGGTTTGAGTCTCAAATCTCACGCACATCCTTCATCAGATTTTATCATAAATATTCAACATTTCCTTGAAGGTTTGGTTTGAGTCTTTAATGATTTGTAGTTTTTCTACTGAGCAAAAGATTTATTCGGAGATTTCAAACCCATTGGAATCTGAATTTTTTTGTTAAAAAAACACTGATCGTAGGAGTGTTTGAATCTTGTTTTTTATGGTAGAAATAGATTTAGCACTACGAAAAACCCCCAAGCACCTGAGATCTTGAAGCTTGACAATTGTAACTGACATTTCCAAAAAATATTTGCTAAAATTTACCAAAATCCTGCATTAATTTCTATTGTTTCCTGGAAAAATTCATAGCTTAGTTAGACTAAGCGAAAAATAAAATAAAAAATCATTCTTTGTTTATCATAGTGTGGATTCAATCGTCCACTTAGCAAGTGGACTATTCAAAAATCATGTTTCATGGAAAAATTTGCAGCCTAGTTAAACTAAGAAAAAAACAATCATTCTTTGTTTATCATAGTGTGGATTCAATCGTCCACTTAGAAAGTGGACTATTCAAAAATCATGAGAAATTAGTCAGTTACAACTACCTCTCATGGAAATAGTCATAGATGAATGACTTAACGCAATTGAATCCCAAAAAATGATATCTAATATAATGCACTGTGAAAACTACTCAATACTTAAATTCAAAAGAGTGAAGGGAATTCTACTTGAATGGTTCATGAGGCACAATACTTGCTAAGGTTTTGCAAATGGGGTAGCAATCTAAGTGGGCTTGACTGTGGGAAAAAAACTCCACAATTAAGCATGCTTGAGCTAGAGGCGATCTAGGATGGGTGACCTCCCAGGAAGTCCTGGTTACCAGGTGCAAGTCCCAGAAGTGATGATTGACTCTATTTTATTCATTTCACTAGTTTTAATCCCACCTATTCACCCTTGTGACCATCACCCGATGCAATGAGTGCTAAGTGGACTATTCAAAAATCATGAGAAATTAGTCAGTTACGACTACCTCTCATGGAAATGGTCATAGATGAATGACTTAATTAACGCAATTGAATCCCAAAAAAATGATATCTAATATAGTGCACTGTGAAAACCCCTCAATACTTAAATTCAAAAGAGTGAAGGAAGCTCTACTTGAATGGTTCATGAGGCACAATACTTGCTAACATTTTGCAAATGGGGTAGCAAGCTAAGTGGGCTTAATTGTGGGGGGAAAACTCAACAGTTAAGCACGCTTGAATCATAGGTGATCTGGGATGGGTGACCTCCCGAGAAGTCCTAGTTGCCGAGTGCAAGCCTCGGAAGTGATGATTGACTCTATGTGATTCATTTCACTAGTTTCAATCCTACTTCTTCACCCTTGTGAGCATCACCAGATGCAATAAGTGCTAAGTGGAATATTCAAAAATCATGAGAAATTAGTCAGTTACGACTACCTCTCATGGAAATGGTCATAGATGAATGACTTACTTGACGCAATTGAATCCCAAAAAAATGATATCTAATATAGTGCACTGGGTAAACCCCTCAATACTTAAATTCGAAAGAGTGAGGAGAACTCTACCTGAATGGTTCATGAGGCACAAACTCGCCAATATTTTAACCTTGTTCAAATTTTTTCTACATAGGCTAACATGTCTCCATAGAATAGAACTTAAGTGGAGAGAGAATTACACCCATTAGCTACCACTCGAGCTATTGTCCTTTGGAATATATCCTTAATATTATTAAAATAAAATAAAATAATATAATGTTAAACTCTCATATGTGTGATTCCATCTTACTCAAAATTATTCCATCCTTTTTTCTGATCAAAATGCTAATTTCCCCATATTATTATGACTAGCTATAAAGTGATTATATAATGAGACATTTAGATCATTATAGTTAAAACAAGTTAAAAATTTTAAGAACAAAATTCCAAGGAAAAAAATTATTAATAAAATGGAACTATAATTTTTAATAAATTTGTTATTTTATTTTAAAAAAATACCGCTTTCCATATAATATTTTTTTTTAATTTTTTTTTTTTCTGGGCAAATGCTAAGCTAATTATATTAAGAAAATAAAAGAAATATGTACAAGAGGTCGAAGCCTCTGAGAGCGAATGAACAACTCTCTGTCAAGTTTTCCCATACAAAATATGCCCTGCTGAGAGGGGAGGGTCTGATAGCAATACATAAACTGTTCAATGCTTTTACAGACAGTGACATAATGCCTATCCTCAAAATTACAATTCCAGTCTACAGATTTATACATGATGACTTGGAATTTTAACAAAAAAACATAAGCATAATCGAAATAAACAAAGCATAGGTGCCTGTTAGATATGAGGGGATGCTGGATTGAAGACACGCGTCAAGGATTCTTCATTCTGGGCGCTCTCCCGGACTGAGCGTTGATGGCAAACTTAGCAAAAAACATAATCAAAACCTCTGGAAATTTGCCTTAATCCTTACCCACCTTGCCTTCCGCCTGGTTCTCTGCCGCCTTCTGCTCTGGTGCCTGCTGCTCTGCCGCCCATTCAGCTGCCCCCCGTTCTGGGTCAGGAACACAAACCACTTCCATACCAGCCGATATGTCCTCAAGCCTTTGAATTCCAGGAGGGAGAATTGGGTATAGGCAACTGCCGAAGAAGCGTGCAGGTTTCTTGTCATCCTCAGGAGCCTTCTTAGCTTGGGGGTCCGTCACCTGATGCTGAACCGAACTGGTAATTTCCATGTCCATTAGGCTGCAAATTCCGCAGAGGGCTTCAGTCTGTTCTTCCGATTGAACGCCTGTGCTTTCCTCTTCGAGCTTGCTCTGAGAGGAAGGGAGGTAAGAGCTATCTTCCTTACCCCCGCTCTGAGAGGGATTGTTAGTGCTTGGCTCCTGCTCCTTTGAAATCCTCTTTCCGCTACCTTCTTCTCCGTCTTCCTCTGTAAAAACCACAGTAATTAACGTTGAGACAATCGGCTTGTTGGTACGACGGTAGTATTTGAACTTAACTGTCTGCACTGAATTGCTAATGTCAGAGTCTGAATCATCAGAACCAGGAGAGCTGGGCGAGGCGTAAGCCAGCGGGGAGACACGCCGCGGGCTGTGAGTACCTCTGCCACCAGGATTCCCCCTCTGACCTTGATTCCTCCCTCTGCATGGCGAAGCGTGGCCTCTGGGTGGCATCCTTAACCTATAATGCTTCGACAGAGTTTGAGCTGTTCGCACCTCCGATGTGAACAGTAGCAGTAAGGAACCTGCCTCAATTTGCCCTCTGCCCCTGAAGCGATTCTGCCTTCCTGACCAGAGCTTGGGTTTGCACCTGGGCTTACCCACTCCAACACTCTCCGTCTCTGTCAACAAACCAACATTAGCGTGCAGAGCGGAGCTATAATCCCTCGCCTGTTCAGACAGGCCTGTCAACATTAAACCTTCGCTCCCAGACATTCTATCAGCTCCTTTGTTAATTCCTTGGTAGTTCGGTCGATGGGAATGGCATTGAATGCCATTGAATGCTTCTTTAATGGAATTCATTAAGCGCTATCAAGTTGCCTTCGCGCAGGGGGCTCCTCGTGGCAATCACATGGCTGTCGTTAATCAAGGTGTCACCTGCATCCGGGTAATCCTCTGCTTCTGTCTGCATATCACCTTTAAGGATCTCCTGTAAGGTTGTCCGTTCAGTGTCCGAAACAATAACCTGTAGGTTTCCTTCCTGGTGCTCCTTACCTTGCTCTGCCCCTAGATTGGCTAGGAAGTCCGCTGCCTTGTTCCCTTCACGCCTGGTATGCTTAGAAGATGTGGCTTTGTTGTTCTGTAGCCAAGTCTGGAGAGATTCAAGCCTGGTGGCCATCCTCCAACTCCTACTGACTTTCTGAGCTTCAGAGCCTTGCTGTATCTTATTGGCCATGTTAATTATGATTTGAGAGTCTCCTTTCGCTATGAGGGGAATGTATCTCTGATTTTGAGCAATTTGGAGTCCTCTCCAGAGTCCTTCTAGTTCTGCTGCATTGTTAGTATTCCATCCTATGGATCCAAAGTAGACTCTAAGCGGGATTCCCTGAGAGTTTCTTATCACTCCTCCATATCCTGTGATGCCTGGATTGCCTTTAGACGCTCCGTCGAAGTTGAGAATATATGTATTTTTAGGGGGAGGTTCCCAATTGGTGGGCGTATTTTTCTTCATAACAGAGGTGCCTTGAGATGAGTTAGGAGGAGTAATATGGAATTGCCAATTGTTCCATATGGCCTGCTCCTGACTACTGGAAGGAAAATCCTCCTGGGACCAGCCTTTAGTCGAGAGAGTTTCCTGAAGGTTCTTATGGATGATTGTCCATACTTGCTCTAGATCCATAGCCTGATTTTTAAATATTCTCTGATTTCTTTCTTTCCAGATGTTCCACATTACTGTGCCTGGGATGATTTGCCAGAGAGTATTGAGTATATTACACTGATAGGGCTGCTGTGGCCAGGATCGAAAGGTGTTGTTTATGTCACCCAGGACTCTTCCTTCCTTCTGGCACCGAAAAGAAACTTTCTCCCATATTCTGCGACTGAGGGGACATAGTTGCATAAGATGTGCTGCTGATTCTTCCTCCATTTTGCAATTAAGGCATATTGAAGGTCCTGCAAATTTCCTTTTTCTGAGATTATCCCAAGTAAGAATTCTATTATGGGTCAGCAACCATAGAAATGTGGATATCTTCGGCCATATGGGAGGTCTCCAAATTCTCTCCCATATTTTATCTTTGATGTAGTGTCCTTTTATGATGATGTGGTATGCTTCTGTGAATGTGAAAGTTCCTTTCTCTGCATGACCCCATCTTAGTGTATCTTGGCCGACCTCCTTGACTATTTTCCTCTTTTTTAGCTCCTCTGCTAGGGCTGTTTGAATTGCCTCTTGGCAGTGGGGTAAGATGTCGCTGGCTTCCTTCCATTCGCGATGGTCGGAGGTATTATTATTTGTCCAGAATTGATTGATCTTTCCCTGTTGACTGAGATCCTGATTGGGGATGTCTTGAATGAGATTGTTTATACTCGGAAATTGCTGCCATGAGTCTATCCAGAAGCGAGCCGCACATCCGTTCTTGACTTCCCAAAAACTATGTTTTTGTATGAGATCCCTGTTTAGTAGTGCTGAATTCCAAATTGCCGAACCTTTACTGATCTCTGTCATTCTTATGCGCTCCTCCAATGGTAAGTTGTTAGCGTATTTCACTGTCCATATTTGTGCCCATTGTGTGCCCGGATATGATAGCCATTTCCACCATATTTTTGCGCCCATGATCATATTACTATGTTCAGGATCTCGTAGGCCAATTCCTCCTTCGATTTTTGGGAGACATGCTTTCTCCCACTTGACCAGCGCCCATTTCCTATTTGGGCCAGAACTGCCCCATAGGAAGTTTCTCTAAAATTTTTTGATGGCTTTTAGGAGCCATTTTGGTGTAGCCAATATGGAAAATAGGTACAGCGGCATTGATTGCAGGACCGCTTTAATGAGCACCAGCCGACTGGCCATATTTAGGGATCGATGAGTCCAGAGAGATAATTTGGCCTCCAATTTTTCAAGAAGAGAGGTCCATGAAGAGTGCTTCCTGGAATATGCGAAGAGAGGGGCCCCAAGGTATTTGGAAGGCAGGGATGCAATGGAAAAGCCAAGAATGCGGGCAATGGCTCGCTGGGTGGTTAGATGAGTATTGAAGAAGAAGATCTGGGATTTTACTTTGTTAATAAGGGCTCCCGAAGCTTTGGAGAAAAGAAGGAGCAGAGAGTTTAAAGTGCGGGCTTCTTGAACCGAGGAGTAGCCAAAAATCATGTTGTCGTCAACAAATTGCTGGTGGGAGACTGTGGGGGCTTGGTGGAGGGTGATGCCTTTAAGATCTTGTGAGTGAATGGCATTTTTAATACATCTGCCAAGGCCTTCTGCCATTATTATGAGTAGGAAAGGCGAGAGGGGGTCCCCTTGTCTGATACCTCTTGAGGAGCGGAAAGTTGAGGTCGGAATGCCATTTATGAGGATTGAGAAAAAGGTGGAGGAGATTAGGCTGCTGATCCATCGGATCCAAGAATTATCAAAACCAAAAGCTTTTAATACCTTTTGCATGTATTCCCAGCTTATACTATCAAAAGCTTTTGAGAGATCGATTTTGAGAAGCATACCTGGTTTTTTTGATTGCGTGAGGGAATGGATGATCTCATGAGTAAGGATTATCCCATCCGTTATTTGACGTCCTTCAACGTAGCCAGACTGTTCTGGAGAGATGATGAGGGGAAGCATTGGTTTTAACCGCAGTGCCACTACCTTAGATACAATCTTGTAGATAATATTGCATAAGGCTATGGGTCTGTACTTATCAGGCGTGTTGGACTCCTCCGATTTAGGTATTAAAGCGATGAATGTTGCATTTAAGCCAGGATACATCCATCGCATGTTGCGAGATTCTTCAACCACTTGCCACACTTCCCATTTGATTAACTCCCAGAAGTATTGAAAGAAGTTTGACGTGAATCCATCAGGACCGGGTGCTTTACCTGCTTTAAGGGAATTGACCGCTGTTTCCACTTCCTGAAGGCTGATCGGCTTGAGAAGCAGGGTATTTTGCTCCTCTGTTATGAGACGCGGGATGTGCCTTGTGATGCTTTCTATGGCTTCTGCTCTATTAATGTTTGGCTCCTTACTCATTTCCCTGATGTAGTGTATAAATTCTTGTTCAATCCCTTCCTGGGTTTCCACTTTTTCTCCCTGAGCATTGATGACTTGTGATATTTGATTTCTCATTCTCCTTTGTACAGTCGATTTGTGGAAGAACTTGGTGTTTTTCTCTCCCTCCCTAAGCCATCGGATTCTTGATTTCTGTCGCCATAAAACCTCCTCCTGTTTCTCCCGTTCTAGAAGTTTGCTTTCCATGTCTTGTTCTTTTTGTGCAAGCTCTTCTGAGCGCCCCTCTGAGATTATTTGTTGTTGCGTCTTTTTGATTTCTTGAATAGTCTGTTCTTTCTCTTTTAAAATGTGGCCGAATGTAGTTGTGTTCCAACGCTTGATTTCTGCTTTGAGCATCTTCAGTTTTTTTTGGAATCTTGCCATTTTGGTAGGCTCAATTGGGTTGCAATTCTGCCATGCTTTTTGGATGAATTCCTTGAATTCTGGATGAGAAAACCAGAATGCTTCAAAGCGAAATGGCCTTTTGATGTTATTTCCTGGCCGATTCCAATGCAGTTTGATGGGCCAGTGGTCAGATCCTGAAAAAGGAATAATGTGCGCTGTAAATTCTCCTCCGATATGGATGGCGTTGTCGGATATGAGAAATCTATCCAGACGGGACGCGATTTGCAGAGGGGCTGCCCGTTTGTTCGTCTAGGTGAAAAGGCCATTAGCTGTGGGCACATCGATCAGCCAATTATTTTGAATGAAATCATTGAGTAATGTACCATCTCTATTGATCATGCTTCTACCTCCTTGTTTTTCTTCTGTTGAGGCTATCATGTTGAAATCGCCTCCCGTAATCCATAGCGGATATTTCCTATCAAAGTTGAGCTGTGATATATTTTCTAGGATTGCCGCTTTCTGTGGTCCATCTTGAGGGAAGTAAACATTAGTAATGTGGCCATGGATGTTTGTGCCCATAATATGAAAGTCTGCCTGTATGAAATTTTTGTTTGCATGTGTATTGTTTAGTTGTATTTTCCCTGCATCCCAGAGGTTTGCCAGTCCTCCTGAAGCTCCTTGTGCATCTACAGTTGTGACTTGTCCTCCTGGCCAAGCTGTGGCTGCGATTCTTTCCAAGATTATCGAGTTGCATTTTGTTTCCTGTAGGAACAAGATGGTTGGTTTGTCTTCCATTATCAAATTTTTTAGGAGTTTTCCCTTCCTAGGGCTATTTAGCCCCCTAATATTCCAGGAGATCAACTTCATTTAGAAGTTTTGGGGTTGGTGTTGTAGTATTTGGTGAGTTTGGCGTATCTACCTGACTCCACCAATACTTCTCCAATCTTGATTGTTCTTTCTAGAGCTGTCTTCCTACCTCTCTTTTTGTTGTCTTTGTATACAAATTTACCATCCCATTGACTGCCTGTCTGGATCCTGAGTGAATATTTCTTTTGAGCGTTATTCAGAATTTCTACTAGATTGTCTACTTGTGTTTCAGGGATTTTGTCGAAGTTACCTGTTTTGCATGCTTGTTCTAGTCCGAGAATGTCAAGTTCCCCAATATCGATTGGTTCACTATCATCTTCCATGAACTGTGCCTCCTGTGTGCTGCCTTCTGCTTCCTTTCCCTTATCCTTGCCATAGGATGGGTTATCTATATCCATAACCGGATTGGTCCAGGTTTCTGTGGCTGGCTTTTCTTTTTCTCCTTCCTGGTTCTTCGTTGATGCTACTGGCTTGGTGGATTTGAGATTTTTTGAGTTCGATCTGGACTCTTCCAGTTGTTCTTCTTGCGCCAACGTCTCGAAACTGTTACTTGTGGATGGCTGAGACTTCTCTTCAGGCTCTAGCTTCCCTTTTGGAGTGGCTGTATTCTTTTTGTGTCCGCGTCTTCTGTTTGTTACTTTGGTGAACCCATCCTGAGTTTGTGGTTCTTGTTTACTTGGAGCGTCAGGCTTGATGTTTAATGGGCAATCTCTGAAGAGATGTCCCAGAGTATGACATCGCCAGCAGCGGAATGGGACATGCTCATAGTCTATGACCTGAATCCAGTCATGGTCTTCATGAAATAGGCGTACTGTATCTGGAAGAGGCTGTTTCAGGTCCATATAGACACAGATCCTGGCATAAGAGGCATAGGTAGTGTATCGCACAGCCTTTGTTTCTTCAGCAACTTTGAAAAAATCTCCCAGCGCCGATCCAAGGGCCTTTAAAGAATCTTCCCCCCAATACTCCCATGGTAGTGAGTATAAACGGATCCAGACTGGAGCATAACTTAGATCTTTCGTATCTGGGTTGAATCTAGCCTTCCATTCTCTAAGGAATAGCCTTGCCGAGTTGAAGAAGTATGGCCCTCCTTCAAATACTCTGTTTCTATCTTCCAGACAGTTAAAGATGGCTGTAAAGAAGCCTTTTGGCCCTATTAATAGGGCGATTTCTCCTTTTGGCTTCCATTTTCTGTTGATCCAGTTTCTTAGAGCCCTTTCTGTGGGCCAAAGTCCCATAAATTTTCCTATGAGGGCATGGTCTCGCATAAACTGTATACGGGCATTGATTCGATGGCTAGGTAATTCTACTTCTGGCCTGTGAGCTGCAACAAGTTTGCAGGTAGAAGATCTTACCGTATTAGCTGCGTTGCTCTTTGTATTCGTCGTTTCCTCTGCTGTTGTGTTATAGGCTGAGACGTCATCGGTATTGACCGCAGGTCCTTGTTGGTTCCTGCTGCCGAGCGGCCCTTCGGTGCCCTCCCCCAGCGGGGAGTCCATTGGAACGTTACGCCCAGACTCCGTCCGATCTGAGCGCTGCCACTGTCAGGTCAGAGCGACACAGAACAGTGCAGCCTGCCGCCGCAGGTCTGTGCAAACCCTAGCAGTATTCCGTTGCTATTATCGCCTCGCTCCCGTTCTCCCATTACACTTCTGGCATCATATAGTATTATTTGCCATTGGGAATTCCTTGGGGAAATTCCTAAAAATCGATGAAGACAGAGTTAGCAGAGGAATATTCTCATTCGCCAGAATTTGCGTTGAAGTGGACCTGAGCCAGGGGTTGCCTGATCATATTACATTGATCTATAACAACTCTCCGAGGACTCAACCCCTTGACTATGAGAACACTACCTTCAGATGCCGCAGATGCATGCAAACAGGACACCTCCAATATACTTGTCCACTGGCCAGAAAGAACGCCAAAGGAAACAAGAAACAACAAAATAAGCCCAAAGGGTGGTAGCATATAGATCTGATGGAAGAAGAGGATAGACAGACAAAACATACAGACAACCAAGATGAACTTGATATAAATATGGAACAGAATTGTACACAGGATGCCAATGCCCCAGACCCTCAAATGGGGCCAACAATACACCAGCAACAAGAACCACAGCTGGAAGTTAGTGGCATAAAAAGAACTCATGGATCTGTTGGTTCAGAATCCAACAAAGAATTTCCATTGACCACACAGGATAACCTGCAGGCCATCATTTTACCCCTCCTGACTCTCAAGGTTGGCGTAGGGTGGAGAAGAAGAAGGGCAGAAAAGTATAGGCTTGCTGTTTTTTATTTTATTTTATTTTTCCTTTTTATTGTAATTGTCCTCCTAATGGACAGCTATCTGCATATGCTCTAAGCATCTACAACATGTAATTTATTTCAATATGAATATAAATTACGGATTATTTTCCACGGAAAAAAAAAAAGAAAGAACCTATGACAACTGGTTGTGGTACATTAAGCGAAAATATATTTAAGTAAACATTGTCATTCAAAACTTACTATTGAATCAACCAATATACAACAATGTAGGATTCTTCTAATCTATAATCCCTTGGGTCAAGTTCAACTTGATGCAGAATAATAGTACATTGTCTTGATTTACAACAATTATAGATAATTTCCTAAATGAGATAATCATCAATAATAGGGAATACAAATGAGAATAAGAATAAAACATACATTTTGAATGTCACCATATCAAACATAGGCAAAAAAGAAAAATGTCTTTCATCAAACGACATAGAAGGTTTAAAATGAGGTCAAAGTAATCCGTACCTGTTATTTCTTAGTAGAAATTGCCCATTCTAGAAAATCAATATTTCTTCGGAATGGTTTTAAATCTTTCATTGGTAAAATAAGTGGTAAATTATATCTCATTCAACTTTCATCATCTCAATATTTCAATTATTATTTCAATTATGTATTACCAACTTAATACAAATACACTAAACAACCTAAATCTAATACAACAATTATTATTTCAAGCCAAAATACAACCTAAAAAAACATATTTCTCTAAATATAGCCCAAAAATTCCTTTCTTAAAAAAATAAAACCTTTCCTAAGAAAAAACTAAAAAGAATGAAAAATATTCACATAAATGTAAAACTTCCTCCAAGTTAGTGTCTAGGTCTTGACTTCTAAAAATTTAAAATATAATCTAAAGAATTCACAAATTTCTTGTAAATTTTATATGGAATCACAAGTATTGGGAAAAGAAAAAGCCTATAAAGAAACTCAAAATAGAAAAAGCAAGTTTGGGAATCAAACAAAAGTAAAGCACAATAACTCTTTATGGAAACTAAAAAGAAAAACGAGTACAATAGCACTTTTGGATTTACCAGCTTTTTAAGTGCAGTGTGCTAGACATTGTTTCATTTAGTAAATCAAATTATGTAATTTAAATCTGTGTCTCAAATCTCATGCACATCCTTCACCAGATTTTATCACAGATATTCAACATTTCCTTGAAGGTTTGGTTTGAGTCTCAAATCTCACGCACATCCTTCATCAGATTTTATCACAAATATTCAACATTTCCTTGAAGGTTTGGTTTGAGTCTTTAATGATTTGTAGTTTTTCTACTGAGCAAAAGATTTATTCGGAGATTTCAAACCCATTGGAATCTGAATTTTTTTGTTAAAAAAACACTGATCGTAGGAGTGTTTGAATCTTTTTTTTTATGGTAGAAATAGATTTAGCACTACGAAAAACCCCCAAGCACCCGAAATCTTGAAGCTTGACAATTGTAACTGACATTTCCAAAAAATATTTGCTAAAATTTACCAAAATCCTGCATTAATTTCTATTGTTTCCTGGAAAAATTCGTAGCTTAGTTAGACTAAGCGAAAAATAAAATAAAAAATCATTCTTTGTTTATCATAGTGTGGATTCAATCGTCCACTTAGCAAGTGGACTATTCAAAAATCATGTTTCATGGAAAAATTTGCAGCCTAGTTAAACTAAGAAAAAAACAATCATTCTTTGTTTATCATAGTGTGGATTCAATCGTCCACTTAGAAAGTGGACTATTCAAAAATCATGAGAAATTAGTCAGTTACAACTACCTCTCATGGAAATAGTCATAGATGAATGACTTAACGCAATTGAATCCCAAAAAATGATATCTAATATAATGCACTGTGAAAACTACTCAATACTTAAATTCAAAAGAGTGAAGGGAATTCTACTTGAATGGTTCATGAGGCACAATACTTGCTAAGGTTTTGCAAATGGGGTAGCAATCTAAGTGGGCTTGACTGTGGGAAAAAAACTCCACAATTAAGCATGCTTGAGCTAGAGGCGATCTAGGATGGGTGACCTCCCAGGAAGTCCTGGTTACCAGGTGCAAGCCCCAGAAGTGATGATTGACTCTATTTTATTCATTTCACTAGTTTTAATCCCACCTATTCACCCTTGTGACCATCACCCGATGCAACGAGTGCTAAGTGGACTATTCAAAAATCATGAGAAATTAGTCAGTTACGACTACCTCTCATGGAAATGGTCATAGATGAATGACTTAATTAACGCAATTGAATCCCAAAACAATGATATCTAATATAGTGCACTGTGAAAACCCCTCAATACTTAAATTCAAAAGAGTGAAGGAAGCTCTACTTGAATGGTTCATGAGGCACAATACTTGCTAACATTTTGCAAATGGGGTAGCAAGCTAAGTGGGCTTAATTGTGGGGGGAAAACTCAACAGTTAAGCGCGCTTGAATCATAGGTGATCTGGGATGGGTGACCTCCCGAGAAGTCCTAGTTGCCGAGTGCAAGCCTCGGAAGTGATGATTGACTCTATGTGATTCATTTCACTAGTTTCAATCCTACTTCTTCACCCTTGTGAGCATCACCAGATGCAATAAGTGCTAAGTGGACTATTCAAAAATCATGAGAAATTAGTCAGTTACGACTACCTCTCATGGAAATGGTCATAGATGAATGACTTACTTGACGCAATTGAATCCCAAAAAAATGATATCTAATATAGTGCACTGGGTAAACCCCTCAATACTTAAATTCGAAAGAGTGAGGAGAACTCTACCTGAATGGTTCATGAGGCACAAACTCGCCAATATTTTAACCTTGTTCAAATTTTTTCTACATAGGCTAACATGTCTCCATAGAATAGAACTTAAGTGGAGAGAGAATTAAACCCATTAGCTACCACTCGAGCTATTGTCCTTTGGAATATATCCTTAATATTATTAAAATAAAATAAAATAATATAATGTTAAACTCTCATATGTGTGATTCCATCTTACTCAAAATTATTCCATCCTTTTTTCTGATCAAAATGCTAATTTCCCCATATTATTATGACTAGCTATAAAGTGATTATATAATGAGACATTTAGATCATTATAGTTAAAACAAGTTAAAAATTTTAAGAACAAAATTCCAAGGAAAAAAATTATTAATAAAATGGAACTATAATTTTTAATAAATTTGTTATTTTATTTTAAAAAAATACCGCTTTCCATATAATATTACTTAGTAAAATATTAAAATTATAAATATAAATGGTTAAATTATAGTATAAGATTGTTTAGATATAAAAAAAAATAAATAAATAAAAATAAATAAATAAAAATTGGAAACAATTTATGATTTTTATGATTGAGTTTCATAAATTATTATTATTATTATTATTAATAAAACTATGGTGAATCGGTAATTCACTTGCTTGACTCCACAAAGCAGAACCCTATTTGTCCCCCATGGGATTTAAAAGTGAGTGGAGGGAATAAGAGAGAACCCTGTTTTTCCCCATGGGATTTAAAGTGAGTGGAGGGAATAACATCCATTGTGCCATCCACTCGGTCATCCGATAGAGACATTTTCATAAATTAATTACTAATCAAAAGAATGTTTTGCTTTCCACTCTTTACTTTTATCTTTCACTATAAATATTACATGGCCTTAGACCTTCAAATTTTTTAATTTTTAAACATCTTATTAATTAATGGAGTGCCTTTAATGTACATCTTTATATTTATTTTGAAAAAATTATTTAATACTTATTACTAAGTATACATAAATCATTTATATTGTTTTAGGTAAAAAAAAGGTAAGTTTTTAAAAATTTAGTTTTATATCTGAAATAAATATTATATTTTATTTGGAAGGAAAATAATCTATACATTTAATTAATATTTAACAATTATAATAATATAAATAAAAATATTCAAAATGTTCTAATTTTATATTTTAATAATTTTAATAATTTAAGTATTGAGGGGTTTTCATAGTGCATTATATTAGATATCATTTTTTGGGATTCAACTACGTTAAGTAAGTCATTCATCTATGACCATTTCCATGAGAGGTAGTCATAACTGACTAATTTCTTATGACTTTTTGGGATTCAACTACATTAAGTAAGTCATTCATCTATGACCATTTCCATGAGAGGTAGTCATAACCGACTAATTTCTTATGATTCTTGAATAGTCCACTAAGCACTTATTGCATTGAGTGATGCTCACAGGGGTGAAGAAATGGGATTGAAACTAGTGAAATGAATCACATACCATTTCCATGCGAGGTAGTCATAACTAACTAATTTCTTATAATTTTTGAATATTCCACTAAGCACTCATTGCATTGAGTCGATCATCACTTCCGAGGCTTGCATTCGGTATCTAGGACTTCCTGGGAGGTCACCCATCCTAGATCACCTATGATTCAAGTGCGCTTAACTGTTGAGTTTTTTCCCCACAATCAAGCCCACAAAATGTCCTTTCCCTAGTATGGTCGCCACTATGTTAGCGTTCCATAATTTCAAGGCTGAAGAAAAAAACCACAGAGGCAACATCAAAACCACTTTCGAATTTAGGATCTAGCCCTCCTAAACTCATAGAGGGATCTCTATGTGAGATTTAGCTTTGTTTACTGGGAATTTTAGGCTAGTTATTGGGCTCAGAGTTTGGTTTTTGAATTGGTTTGGTTGGAACAGCAAGGGAAGGTCATTGAGCAATCAAGCTTAAGTGAAGTAGGGCAAGGTAGGCATACTATTGGATCTCTTAGACTTAAATGAAATGAAGTGGAGGAAGAGAAATAGATTCAATTGAAGCTAAAGAGTAGTTAAGAATTCTTTAACTTGATATCAGAGGAGAACATTTAGAATTTTCAACACTGAGTACAGAGTGCTAAGAAACAAATTATGTACTTATACTTTATGTTTAACAATTAAGAATAGAGAATACATAAGCATGATAGACAAAGAAAATAAACAAAGAACAATAGATGCACTTCACCAAATAGATATGACGCAGGAATTCTGAAAGAACTTGTCTTGTATTACCACAAAAGGTCACTTGAACTCAGTGAACAACTTTACAATGATGGTAGTGTTTCTCATTATAAATCCCAACCCTTTCTTACTTCAAATGATGAAGTATTTATACAAATTATAAACTAAAATATCTTGATAAAAATCTCAAGATCTTTTTACAAATATCCTAAATTGTTTTACACAAATAGAAATGAAATGTAGGACAGTCAAAACTAATATATCTACTTGGAACTATCATCATGAATTTTTGTTAACAAAGAAGAGAAATTCGAATTTGATTGCAACTCTTAGTTGATGAGGTGGCTAACTATCTTTAAGCATTTTCCTCCTAAAATTATGTAAAATAGGGTCGAGTCATCCCTTTGTATATCTCAATTCATGAGAGCTATGTAAAACGTGAGAGAGGTTATTGTAGATAAATATATTCTTGAGATAAACCTCTTTCAAGTTCCCAAAATTCAGCTCCCGTTGTTCCCAATATTCTCTGTAAAAAGGTCACTGAAATAGGACTTTACATAGTCCGAAAAATAGGTTGTAAATATGTAAATGTATCTCTCATTATGTAATAGTTGTGTAAAATATTAAGTAGGTTATTGTAACTTGTCATCTTAGGAACACAAACCTCCTCCAGTTTCTCAAGAGTCATCTTTGATTGGCCACAATATGTTCGATAAAAGTATGACTAAACGGGAAACTTTGGGAAAATATGGCTGCAAAGTTTCATTTGTATATCCCAAACCATAATAGTTGTTAGAAAAATGAGAGAGGTTTTTGTACGTGAGGATGTTCATAGAAAAAATGTTTTCATTTTCTGAAAATTCGTCCTCATTGGTTTGGAAACCATGTTTGAAATCAATGTGGTGTATAGGAAAAAGCATAGTTTCAACTGATCATGAGACATATGAATGACGTGGATGTGGGAGATGTCATGGTAGTCAGGGAATGGAGGGTAACATAACCAGGAGTGAACAGGAAAGACAGTGGGAAAGGAGAGTAGTAAGTAGGAAGGTGGTAAGCAGTTTTCGGAGGGGGCTCGGAGTGGTAGGTGGTATCGTGATGGGGGGTGGTGCAAAATGCAAAGGGGAAGACACATAGCGTGCCACCAGCAGGGTAAAATTGACTTTTCAAACCCCCCCTGACAGTAAATCTAGGATGGAGACGGGGGGTCAAAAAGGATTGTGAGTCGTCGATCTATGGAGCAAGAGAATCGAGGAACGGGAAAGCTGCAATTGTTTAACCCCATGTGACAATATCCCTTTTTGTCGTTTTCAACCTTACAATAAAATCAAACTATAGTACCAAGGCCTTTATTACAGTTTTATTTAATCACATTTAAATGATGTGATTAATTTAATCTAATCTAAACATACTTAATTATCCTCTAATTCTGCATTTCGTCTTGCAAGCATATTTTTTTATTTTTCTTAAGGTTTTGACCTTTTTTGGAAATAATTTACAATATGGAATATTATTTACAACATATGAAATATAATACTCACTCTCAAGTGACCTTATAATAATTATAGGACCCTAAGAGAAGAGAAGGTGTTGATATAAAATTTCTTGTTCAATCTTGGGAGGTGAGTAGTAACCAACTTCAGAGTTGCGCGTAGGTGATAGGGAGTGTGAGTTACTGTGTTGACCAGATGATTGATGAGTGGGAGTGAGAGGAAATTCAGCCATAAATAACTAGCGGCCCTCCTCCTAGCACTAGAAATGTTGACGGTGCTGGACCCACCAATATTTAGGGAATCTGCCCAGTATGAAGTCCCAAGTAGACCTCACACCAATTGGTGTAGGAGTCCCATCCAGTATGATGGCCCAATTTCCATTGTCTTAAATGTTTTCCTTAGATCTTTCTTGTCAACACATGAGAGTGGTCTACTTTGTCTTCGAGGTTGGCGTGCCTGGTGCTATTGTTACTTGTGTCAAGGTTCTTTCACCCCAGAGGGAGAGGGTGGAGGTGAGTCTCTAGTCAAAAGGGAGGGAATCCCAACTCTACCAAAGACACACAACACAACAGGACATGCATAGCGTCTGGAGGAGGAATCCACACAGATGTGGCAGTCTCAACACACAAGAGGAGATAGCACGTACAACACCCAGCAAGGCAGTCTGTGCGAGTGCAACGGTCGTTATAACAAGTTTATGGGAAAGGTTTTGTCTGATGTCTGGTGAGGCAACCCACATGGTCAGGACAACATTAATAGCTTATAAATCACATTTTCATCAATATATATGTATTAGAGCAACCGAAAGAGTTCAATTGTTTAGCACAGGTTAGAGAAACATGCATTACAAGTGTTGAAGATTAGTCTTACAAACAATTAAAATACATGTGTGAAAATGTGTTGGCCTATTATCAGGCTTCTAAATTAAGCAAAAGTTTCAAGACACATCGATACACCATACATCACTAACCCCGTGAAAGGGGCATTGGAGCCACTTCTCGCTCCTCAAAGAAAATACTACAGACTCTCAAGGCTATGTGGGAGGAGCCAAGGTGAAAAGTCATGTGCATGTACAAATGAGGGGCTATTTATAGCCAAGGGTAAAACTCCCACTTGTGACTGTTCAACTTCCCTCATGATTGTTTGACTTATTTGACTCTTCAACTTTACATGACTCTTCGTATGACATGTGGATCTCTTGGACTTCCACGTTACATTACATTAATTTACGCAATATGGCCCACAGTAGTGATGTGGCCGACATGACTCGTGACATGACTCGACATGATAGTGCTGGTATTTTCATGCTGCTATTGGTGTCCATGTCGAGTTGCAGTGCTGCTAAGTGATGGATGTGCTCTTGGTGTATCACAGCTTCACCTTGGCATGGCAAGGTGTGCGGAGTCTTCGATGGTCTTGGTGTTCGTTTGATGTTGCACGTGCACATTGCTCGCTTGCTTGTACTTTGGAATGCTTGACATGATCGTCTATTCATGAAAATTTCTCCTTGCATGTTCATCCATTTGCAAAAAATTCTCCTCACATGCATCGTTCGTTCGTCTGTTTGCGAACACATCTCCTTGTATGTACTCTCCTTGTTCAGCGCATTTGTCATCGTGTCATGTCTTATCCATATACCTATATCTAAAATCATTCATGATGAGAGGACATCAAATCCATAAACCTCCAAGTCTACCATGATGCATTGTTATTCGCTTTCGAATGTAGGTGACCAGGAGAGAGGACAAGGCTATGAAACTGCACAAGGCATGTTTCAATCTAGGAAGCGGGCTCCAAGAACTGCTAGTGAAAATTGTGTAGAAGTCACTAGGAGATTGAGATAGACAATCTGGATCAGCAGTGACCATCCACAATATCTGGGTCAGCTGAAGCGCAGATCAGCACAATTTATGGAGGGAAGCAGTGCAGGCAACAAAGGGTTTTGGCAGCAAAAAGCTGTGCAATTCCTCTGAGGAGCTGGCAGCGAGCTGCAAGAGGCTTACCGGTGACAAAAACCATGCAATATCTGGGAGGCTGACCTGTTGAACACCTCTACACAGTTTCTGTGCTAAGCTTGATGTTGGGCAGATGAGGGGCTTTCTCATGAAATTTGTGCAGTTTTCTGGGTAAGCATTCGGTCAGCTAACTAGGTAGCTGGCTGGAAACATTACATAATTTTTTGAGGGAGATGGGGATGGACACTGGGTGTTTGTCTGGCTTGTTTACGGAGTTTTCTCAGTTAGCCGAGCGAGCAAGGTCTGCAACTTTTGTGCAATTCTTGAGGGGAGTGAGTCCTGGGGTCACTGCCTGGTCAAAATCTTTGGTTAACCAGCAAGAGGATTGGTTGGTTAGCTTGCAGGAAGCACATATTGAAATGGCTTGTTAGACACTCCTACGTTGTTCTGGGTGACAGTCAGTTGAGTCGATTCAAAGGGTGGAGGGTCCAGTTTTTAGAGGGTGATCTGGTCATCAAAACGTTAACAAAATGACTAAGTGTGTGAGCAAGTGAATTTGTGCATACGCGACCTTACGAACACACACTCAACATGACTTGATGACAAGATGCCTCAAACTATCAAGACAATGTATACTCAACATCACTGACTGTCAGTGAGAGCGACAAGCGCAATTCTTGTAATCGATCTTTGAACAACCACGACAACGCTTGTGTGACAGTGCATACAACTTCGTGTGTGAGTGCGAAGGATGTTCACATAGAGAATGCAACATGCGCACATGAAGCGAGGGCCTTGTGCATGACCAGAACATGGCTGCAATTGTGTCATTGTGGCCAACATCAAAAAGTTGTCTGTTGAACAATCAAGTGAGGAGGGTGCAAAGACTCAACATGAGCTCACGAGGTGAGCCCGAGTGCTTTTAAACATCACGTAAAAATCCAAGGAAGGCTTTGAAATTGGATGCAGGCCAAAATTTTGGAGGGTGTTGCAACTGCTACAACAAAACTCTTTTAAATTGTTTATATCTGAGGTTCCACAGAGAACTCTTGGGATTTCATAGCTAATGTGATCCTTTGAATTTGAGTTTTACGCTCAAAATTGCAAGTGTATAACTATATTCATCCCTATAAGTTCAAATGGAAATATCATGTTAAGTTCCCTATAAATATGGTCTATTTATTTTCATCTTGCTTAATGACGTGGTATGTTTTACTTATTTCTATGGTAAAATTCAATATTTCCACAATATTTACTTTACTCCTTAAAAGCATTATGATGTGGATATCATTGTTAGTACTATTTCTATGAGAAGAGTATTTTTAATCTTCATATACAAACCCTGTAGATAAAATATTTTGCACACATATTTATTCCCTTTCCTTTATGTGAATGAGATGATGTACTTTATGATTAAATCTATTATATGGGAGCTTTTTTGGTATATTTGTTCGGGTTTTCTCTTTATAATTCACCCAAAACATTTTGATATAGGGTCATCTTCCTAAAATAAATCTATACCAAATTTCTAAATAGATGTCTGTGGAAAAATCTAGACTTTCTAGATTTCTAGAAAATCCTAGAATTATTTAAAAGATTAAAAAATCATCTCTATAGAAAATAATTGGAATTATATTTAGTCACAAAGTTTCTAAAATTGAGATACTTCCTCCCAACTTCCTCAAGAATTATCTCTTATTATAAAGTCTTCCTTCTCCCGTTATAAAAAGGAATGTAATTCAGAAAATGAGGCAAGTGGCAAGGTTTGAATTCATGCTCATGAATGAAGTATTTGTTTATGAGAATTTGAGTTTTTGTTTATTATTGTTCAGTTATGGTTTGAATTTGTAGGATTTATATCATTTTTTGTATTAGAGCGAGGTTGATCTTTGCCCTATGTGTGTAGAAGTATGTAGTGTTGTTTGAGTGCACATTGGATGTTGCAAATGTCATTGATTAATTGTTGAACGTAGGCAGGAGGATTAGTTGTTCGTGTACACATGCAGAGATGTGCTTTAAAAAATGAGTTGTGAAGTTGGCCAAGTTTGTGCAGTCTATCAAATGTAAAACATTGTGGAAGCTTTCAGAATTATTCTCTTGTTGTGAACAATTTTTATATTTTATTCAATATTTGGGCTATAGGAAACCATGAGGAAACCATGGTAAATTTAGGGGCGAATTATAGCCCAAAGGCGAAATTTGAGGGTTTTTACATTTTAAGAGGGTGAATTTTTTATTAAAAACCCTTTTCATATAATTAGCCCCAATTTTATTTAAAAAATAATTAATTTTTTGATTTTAGCCCAAAATAAAAAGTGGGCTGATAAACTAACTGAACCTTCATTTGGCCTTATTCGTTGGTTTTGGGAAATTGTACTCCCTTAAAATTGCCGAATTTTGATGTTTGCCCCTAGTTTGGGAGATTAAAATGATTTAATACCTTACATTGGGTGCAATTTTTTTTAATACCATGGACCAATACCACATGCTCAAAAACCATCTCTCATTTCACAATCAAAATATTTATAAATATTTTATTTGAATTTAATTTTATAACATTTTTTAATTTAAATTTAAAAGTAAAAATATTATAATTACTTTTCAAGATATATCTAAATCCCTTATCACATTCAAATATATGAGATATAAATAATAGTTATAAATTAAGATCCATTTTACCGTATAAGTTAGTCTAATAATTTTGTAACCATATTTAAACTTTATTAATAAGCACATAAAAATTTAATACTTATAATATAACAATTTTTTTAACCATGGATATTCACCCCACTTTACCATGGGCATTATTAAGTTGTGAAGATGCTTTTTTACAATACCATGGGCCAAAACCATCACTTATCAATACCACATGCCCAAAAACCATCTCTCATTTTACAATCAAAGTATTTTTATAGATTTTTTTTTAATTTAATGTTATTACATTTTTTGTATGGAAAAGATATTGTAATGTTATGTTATGTTATGTAAACATTATGACTCAATCAAATTTAAAAAATTGATTAATTAAAAATTAAAATATTTTGAATCGATGAAATTACATAAAAATTGAAATTACATTAAAAAAATAAATTTAATAATTATAATAATTAATAATTAAACAAACCTAAATCCATTTTAAGTTTTGATCTATCTAGATATTTGATAATTAATAAGCCTATGTTAATATGAAAAGTCTACGTTATTATTTTATGTAAAAGTTTTAGGTTATTATTTTTTTTAATAAATTTTTGTTGAGTAAAGGTAAATTTGAAATAAAAATAAAAATACCTCTATGTAAAAATGAAAATTCTACATTATTATTTTTTTATTATATCAAGAGATATTGCTTTGTCCATTACTGGTTTTTGAGCTCAAGGTTTATAAGAACACATGGTATTCATGTGGAATATAGTCTATTTAAAGGGGGGAATTATACCATCCTAAATCCATCTTCTCATTCTCCCTCTTTCTCTCTCTCTCCCTCAGTTTTGATTCACATTTCGAATTAGCCTTTAAGTGTCGATCTCCCAAGATTTATCAATCTCTCAAGCTTAGAGAGGGATGGATCTTGGCTCATGTATATCTAAAGATAGGTATGCTATGAATTCTTAAAGTAATATACTTGGATTTGCAAAATGTAAGATTTTTTTTACATAGGGATATCTTAAAGTGGTATACTTGGATTTGCAAAATGTAATATTTTTTTTACATAGGGATATCGTTTACTTTTGATTATGGTCTTGCCTATTAAGTGCCCATATTCTAGTTTTGATGAGTTTTGATTATGGTTTTGATCAGGTGCAACTTCTATGATCCTTTCCTATTAAGTGTCTATATTCTAGTTTTGATCAGGTGAAGCATCTATGACCCTTGTCTATTAAGTGGCCATATTCTAGCTATCATTTGGGAGGCTTTTTTTATTGCATCCAAGGATGTTGTCTTCTTCTATGAAGTTACTAATGGTTTTTGAGCTCCAGGTTTATGAGAACCCATGGTATTTCCCATGATATTCATGTGGAATATAGTCTTTTTAAAGGGGGAGTTAAACTAGCCTAGATCCATCTTCTCCCTCTTCCTCTGGGTATCCCTCGAAACCCTCGGTTTTGATTCTCATCTCTCACTCACTAGGTTTTGATTCTCATTTCCCAATCACCTTAACTAAGGATGGATCTAGGTTGGTGTGTATCAAAAGAGACGTATATTGTGAATTCTTAAAGTAGTATACTCTGATTTGCAAAATGTAAGGTTTTTTTACATAGGCATATAGTTTATTGGACTTGCAAAATGTAAGGTTTTTTTTATATAGGAATATGGTTTACTTTTGATTATGGTTTTGATCAAGTGAAGCATCTATGACCCTTGCCTATTAAGTGCCC
This sequence comes from Pinus taeda, assembly GCA_000404065.3. Lineage (NCBI taxonomy): Eukaryota > Viridiplantae > Streptophyta > Pinopsida > Pinales > Pinaceae > Pinus > Pinus taeda. Next base: position 5,158 of record APFE030294720.1, on the reverse strand, counting down.
ATATTTTACATATGACTTGGGAGGTTTGAATAGGTTGATCATGATTGTGAAACCCTATTCCAAAACAAATACATCTATCCACTTAATTAATCTTTTTTTTTTCATTTTAAATTAAAATAAAAATCAATAATATGAAAAATATCAATTATGGGGCTGAAAAAAAGCAAGAAGCACTTATAGTTGTTGGGAGATTTCATGTTTTCTAATATCATGAAAAAAAAGTTTTTTTTGTTGCTTTATATTTTATAGTTTGTGTACAGTAAGATATGGTATATGAATGACTTAATCACTTTCTATCTTAATGGTTATTTTTTTTTAATTCATTTAAATTATAATTAATTAACTTGATATAAAAATTATTGATGAGACAATATTATATAAAGGGAAAGTGATTTGATAATTATAATTACAAGTTGAAATTTGTGAGTGAATGATTATCTTCACTTTCAATTTCTGAATTGAGATATAATTAAATTTGTAATGGTTTATTTATATAATCATCACTTAAACATGATATTTTTCCACAAGGAGGTCACTCACAAAACATAATATAATATATATATATATATATATATATAATTATGATATAGTATATATTATTATATATATAATATATACTATATATGATTAATATATATTTAGTATAGTAATAGTATATATAGTTATTCAACTCCAACTAAAGAGGTCATTGTCAAGTTACAAGGGTTTGGTCTAATTCCAAAACTAAAGAGGTCATTTCAAGTTACAAGGGTTTGTCTAATATATATATGAAAATTAACCATCATGCAATATAATATTATGTTGACTCCGTTAAATTAAAACATAAATTATTATTTTAATATGATAACTATATTTATTATTTTATATTTGTCCTTAGAGGTATCCTAAAGTGTTGTTAGATTCTAGCTAGTTCATTTTTTATCATGTTAAGGAAACAATCATAGTACCTAAGGTGACCATGTATATTTATTTTAAAATTTAAATATTTTGTAATAATTTTTGTCAATATAGACAATTTTAAAACTAAAATTCACTAAGCAAATTCATAACAACACTTATCTACTAATCTCTCTCAAAACTACATCTCTCCCTAGACTTTTGTAATTAATATACATTTAAAAAATAAATATTCAAAACTGAAAACTAAATCTCTTCTTAGTTTCAAATGTTATATAAAATCATTTTTAATTAGTACATATTTAAAAGCCAAATATTCAAAACTTATTTTATTCACACTAAGCGAAGTTTTCCAGTGATGGTCTAAAATCCAAAATCCTAGTAGAAAAAAAAGTTTCCTTGCCACATGATAAGCTTCTTTGTGCTCAGATTGTTGGGAGGATGATACTAAGATGTAAAAATTGGCAATTCAAAAAATACTGTAAGATAAAGAATAAATAAGTTAATTACATTATAATTTTTTTGAGTTGAATTGCAAGCCACAACCCTCGAAATTTAACAAAAATTACCTAAATCATGATTAGGCTATATACCTTCTCACAAATAGTAAAATCTCATCTTCCTTCTTAGCTCTTGCGAATATATGTAGGGCTCTATATTTTAAGGCCGTCGGTTTGAAATGTTGAGCATTTTTCCAGGGCAGAAACCTCTTCTTTGACTGATGCGAGGGGTTCTCACTTATTTTCGGCTAGAGCTTTGCATTTTGGGGTTTCATCTTGATACATAATATTCCATGGGAGACGCGAGCTTATTATCATTGTTTTGCTTGGCCGTGGGAGTTTTAAGGTTGATTTCTATTACAAACATTTATGCACTATAACCTTTCATGTTGATTTTCACCATGTAGATTTTATTAATATGTTCTTTTAGTATGTAATGTTGGATTTTTTATGCTTTTTAGTACTAAAATTTTTTTGGTTTAGAAATATTATCGATACAGTTGGGGCATACTTAATGATGGACATGGCTATACCTGTACAATTTGTTACAAAACAAAATGGGAGAATTCTATCTCCAATACTCATATTTGTTCATCTCCATCTAAAGATAGGTAGGATGAGTAAAAAACATTTCACAAAATCCATGCTCTAATATAACTACTTGGCAACTATTTTACAAACTAATTATATAACAAGACACATAGATAGATCATTCCTAATTTTTCAATAGGCCTCAAAGGAAGTACCCAAACTCAACGAGCAAAGATTGTAATCCCAATGCTTTGTTCCATTTAAATTCTTCTTCTCACATTTCTTTCCCAGATTTCCTCCCTCTCATGACTGGTATAGAGCTTAATGTTTGTTTAGCTACACTTGCATAAGTGAGAGTTGTAATGTCTACCTCTCTTATCCCTAGGCTGAGGGAACATCTTCCCTCACTATCTCTAATCATTGTTCCTCCCATGGATTATTAATTTGTTGTTTCACCATTTTTCCCTTGTATTTCTTCTCAATTTTTCCATTTTCACCCTTTTTATTTTTTGCACTTATCTTCTTCATGTCAATCTTATAAGGACTTATTGTGACTCATTTCCCACTCCTCACTCATATATTTATATTCTAATACATGAAAAATATATTTATATTCCATATGAGTAATATACATATTTCAGTCCTCGAGGGATTTCTTAGAAAACAAGGCTCATAGTCATTACAAGAAATACTCATTATGAACTTTGTTAGCCCTTTACAAAGCCTTTATTATTCAGTGAAATATTTGCCAAGATCTTACAAGATTTTATAATCCAATGAAAGATTCGCCATGAATTTACAAGATAATATAATTTGGTGAGAGATTCGCCAAAAAAATTATATATACATATTATATTATTGATAAAATTGCCTTCCATTTTTCCTATGTATCATGGGGATTCGCCCATTTATTATATATATAAATTTAGGGGGGTTCTTAAAATTTTCCCTGGTAGTTACAAATATGAACATTTTTAAGACCACTTCAGTGGCAGAAAGCAATTAATTCAATTCAATGAAGAATTCTCCGCTCTTTTGATAGGGACAGTACAATTGAAATTAATCATATGAGCATAAATCCTAAAACAAGTCATGTCTCCATTGAGCAAGTCAATTCAACAAGCATATACATATGAGATTAAACGAAATCCAAAGAAATAAATGTTGATTGCAGTAACAAAACTACGAGGAACATTTCTATGACCAGTTTAGTAGCAGAAATCAATGAATTCAACCTAATGCAGTATTCTATGTTCTTTTGATAGGACCAATATGGTGGAAATTGATCATATGTGCAGAAATCTTAAAATGACCAACATTTTCATTGAATGGTTTAGTTTAGCAGGCATAGACAAATGAGATTAAGCCAAAATATCCAAACGACTCAATGTGTATTTCATACCATCATTGAGAGATATTTTCGATGCACAACATGGAATTTCAAGAATATTATAAAGAATCGAGAACCACCACAAAGGTTTCAACAATGTAGCACTGTGCATAGGCTATCATGTATCTGGTATTATATTTTCAAACCATAAAAATATGCCAAACACTTGTAACTACAAGCTGGTTCCTCATATCATCCGCTCTTCCTACTAAATATCATCCGCTTGTGGGACGACAAGACATTGTGGTGTGGAACGACCTTATAAAGATAGGACATTATGGTGTACATATGTGAGATATAAATGTTGGGAAAAATACTAAGAGGGGGGGGGGGGGGTTGAATCAGTATTTTAAAAACTCACAATAATAATTTTCTTTTATGAAATATGTACGCGACTTTACTGAATCCAACTCGTGTATGTATGTGATTGTTGTAAAAGAAACTAGTGTATGCTTAGTAAAATTGTAAAACAACTAATTACTTATCTATTAAACTTAAACCAAAATGTAAGATATTTATTAGGCATTTGATAAGTAGTAAGCAGGTGCAGTAAGAACAGAATAAAGTATCACACATAAGAAACACACTTGAACACCAGGATTTAAGGTGGAAACCCAATGTGGGAAACAACCACCGCTGGTATCATCTCAGTCTTCAAACTTATTGATATCAAAAACTTCTTACATTCTTTTACTAGTGTAGACTCATGCTAGTATGCAGGCACCCACCTACTTAAGGCTACAACCTTCACTTATTCTCTAGATCCTACTGGAAGGGAGCTCCAACCTCCTGTTCTGATTACCAGCTCTTATTGGTAGGAAGCTTCGACTTCCTCACTGAAGGCTCCAACCCTCAACAACATCTGTGGACCACATTTCGTAATTTTTCACATTGGATCCACCTGCTTTAATACATCACAACTTGTAGATAAAATGAAGCAAACACCAACTTAATTCAAACATAATAGTGATATCATTGTAACAAGAACACAAAGCTGAACTCAGAATACTGCATCAACACACAGAATCATCTGCAATCCTAATCATTCATATGCCAACATGTATATGCTACTTCACTCAAGGAAACCCACATGTATATCCACTTTTTTATAGAGAAACTTGCATACAGATCTCAAGATAATAAAAAATTGTAATTCAGAATCAGACACAGAGTTGAGAAGTTATTCTGAAATATTTTGTTAGCTTACATAACCCTCATACAGTTTGCAACATCAATAATGTTTTCAACCAATCAACATGTAACCAAATTCAACTTCATCACTCAATCAATTCTACTTCAGACATTATCAGTCATCCTAGATCAACAAGAGGACATCATTGACAAAGGTTAGAGATACAACAACACTAGTCAAGTTGATCAGTCATTTATGAAAAAAAACCCTTCCTTTATGTACACGACTTTGAAGTAACGAACCCGCGTGTATATGCGACTTCACTGAGACCAACTTGCGTACATATCCGCAAATTTTGACCTAACATTGCGCATCTCTTCAAAACTTTAGAAAGACGCAGATCATAATATTCAGAGAGAAAAACATGCGTCAATACTTAGATCTAGTCAATCCATGAGAAAATCATACAATGGAAAGTCATTTCAGGTCTCATGATCCTGATCCATCATTGTATTCATCAGTGCATAATTATTTTAGATCTATGTGTCAACTATGGCCCTTACAATGCAAATATACTTCATATTGAAGTATTCATCGAAAACCCTTCCACATGAACACTTAACACTTTGATCTTCACCTCCTTATATAGTTAGAGCCTTAGCCAATACCCTGAGTCAAAAGTACACTAGTGCCAGTGGTAATCTTGGA
>APFE030294715.1:17168-34324 GCA_000404065.3 Pinus taeda | reverse complement strand
GTGTAATCCGTCTATGAGAGAAAGCTTATGTAAATTTTCATTCTTTTATTAATAAATTGCCTGTAGTAGCCACGTTGGCGCAGGCCGTGGACTGTTTCCCTCTTTGAGGGTTTTAACCACGTCAAAAATACTGGTGTATTGATTTGAGATCTGGTTGTGAGTGGTGTCCTTTTGGTGTTCTTTCTGAGGAACTTACCCTGTAAATTCCTACAGTTGTGGTGTCAACGTTGTAGGTGGTGAAAGGCTAGGAGAAACAACACTTCCATATTTATAGTTGTGAGTGGTAGGCTTCCTTGTTGCCATAATTTTGCTTTCCATTTTTCTTTCCAACCTGAATGCCTTCTCCAATGAATCAAGTTCCCAAAAGCGAACCTCATGTTGGATGTTATCCTTTAAAATCCCTATGAACACATCAATCCTATGCTCCTCTGGAATATCTTTTACCCTTATATTTAATTTTTGGAATTCATCAATATTCTCCATCATTGAACCCTTTTGTTTGAGATCTATCAGTTGGCTAAAAAGGGTGTTTCTCTTTGTATCCTCATAATGTGCTATCATTTCCTCCGTGAAAATTGACCAGGTGAAAAGTGGTTTATGAGAACAAATCCTTTTATACCTTAAAAATTGATTCGGTTCTAAATATAAATATGCAATACGTACCTTTTGTAACAGTTTCACATCATGTAGATCAAAATATTTCTCAATCTGTAGTATCCATGTTATGGGATCCTTACCATAAAACTTCCTCATATCAATCTTTGGAATATGGTGGGTCTTCAATCCAATGCTATATTTTATGAAATCATGATTAACATTTATTTTTTTATTGTAATGAGTTTCCTCTACTACCTTTTCGTCATTGGGAGGCCTTTCTTATAGCAGTTTTGTCCCACCTTCCTTCAAACCTTCCATGTCTTTCTTCAAATCTTCCATGTCTTTCTTCAAATCTACTTCCATGGCACATATAAAACTATTTATCTTAGCTTCGATCGCATTCTTCAAATCATCCATCCAGTTTTTCTTACTAGGTGTTTATATTTTCTTGATTCGAGTCATTCTTTTCCTTGTTTTTAGCAGCTCGATCTTGAATCTATTGTATCTTTTAAATTTCGGATCTCCAAGGTCTGAAATTACGACTTGTAGTAGCCCTCTACGTCCTCTTTCAAATGCCACTAGTCTAATCGTAATTGGATTCTCCAAGAAAGGGTTATGCCCAATCTCTCAAGATGGCTTGATTATATACTTTTTCAGTAGAGAGAAATTGTACGAAGTGCCAGGTGTTACTGTTTTGATCTTCAAACTTAAAAACAATAAACAGAAAATTATCATTCGTCCTCTTTCTATAACTTCTTATGAAATTTCAATCCGATGCTCAGAGAGAAAGTTGTGATGATTTTCCCAAGGTCGCTTGTTTGGGATGTATTTCAAAAGCCTGCAAAAACCCTAAATGTCTTGGACCGTATCTTCGAAAATATAGCAAAAGAAGATCTGAAATTCACTCCCGAGCTTCATCAAGGTTTCGGCTCAAATGGGTTTTAATTTCAAAGTCTGAACCTTCGTAGAAAAAAATTATAGCGAAAATTCTAGGATGACCTGTTTTAGATGAAATTTTGGAGCTTGCAGAAACCCTAACTTCCTCAAATCATAACTCCGAAAATATTGCGAAATAAGATCTGAAATTCAGACCCGAGGTTCAGAATGATTTCAGCTCAAATGGGTTTTTTTTAGCTTCTAAAACTTTGTAGCAAAAAAGTTATAGTGAAAATTCCACGATGACCTGTTTGGAGCAGTGAAACCCTAGAATCCAAACCTCTGATACCAAATGTTATGAAACTAGCTCACAAAAATATAGAAAAGATAGATCAACGACTTAGAAATCAACCCTTTCAAGGGGGAAATCTCCTTTGCATTACACAAATGAACAATTATTGGATGATACAAATGGCAATACATCCTTTCTATGTATATGAGTCTAAGGGGTCCCAATACAATCAGAGCCTACATAACAATAAAATTGTAGGGGCACAACAATAACAATAGTGGGCTTCTATGGGGCATAATAATAACAACATGGGGACTATATTGGCACAATGATACAATAAGGGGGTTGCACTAATAACAATAAGGGGTTACACTAGTAGTATAGGGACCTAACATACACAAAGATTTATCTAGGGGAAATCAACTGCTCAAAACCCCTTGATATTTTTATTGCATTAATCAAAGAATCTTTATGAATACAATATGCTATGCTCAAGCTTGAGCTTAACTTGCACTTGTATCTTCTATCATTTTCCTGACTAACTGACCTTGGCCAATACTTAGCCAAATTTTCAAGCCTCCAAGCTCCTATTTCCTTGCATTTTTCCTCAAGGAATTAGCCCCCTATTATTTAGGAAAATCCTCAATCTGGATTGCACAATTCCTATAGGTCCTTCTCTGACTGCATGCATGACTTGTACAACTTGGAATAGTTTACAACTGATACATTTCTCTTGAACACCAATCTCAACTAGGTAACTTAAATTCTCTGCATGCATCAATCATTTTGGATTGATTGATTAGTTCACTGGATGATCACTCAGTGTGAAAAACGATACACACCCTTAACTTGACTTCCACTAGTTCTACTAATAGTGAGAACTAGTTCCACTGACAATTACTCAAATTAACGGAAATAGATTGCTACAAATTAGCAATCAATCATGTAGAACTGAACTCAAGTGTCTTTAACTCGAATTTATTGAGTTAACTGAGTGACAAGAGCCATGTCACCTCAGTTAATTACCTCCAAATATTATACTGAAATTGAAATTTGAATTTCTCCTAATTTAATAAAGGAAAAAAAAATTAAGAAATTCTTGTTGTATTTTCAACACTCTTAACAATGTAACTTAGAAAGGGTTATCTTTCGCCCCAACAAATAAAGGGATATTCAATTTGTCTGGGTTCTAGGGGTTTCTTGAAATAACCAAGACGAATATTTAGCTCTATGGCAAGGTTTGGATTTGGCTCTCTCTAAGGGAAATTGTCACCTAATGGTTTTTGGTGATTCAATGATTATTATTTAGTGGGCCAATAAAGTAAAAGGGAACTTTGAGCAGATCTTAGACCCTATTCTGCATCGAATCCAACTCATGTTGATAAAATTTGATTTGATTGAACTCTTCCATGTCAAGAGAAACCTCAACACGGTGGCAGATTTTCTAGTCAATCAAGGAGTGTTATTAAAACAAGCAGTTTTGAAGGTTGATGATGGAGATCTTATCAATAAATAAATTCCACGAGTAGTATAATTAGAACCATATTGATTCGGTTATTAATTGAAATTAATTATAGGATAATGCGATGGGTCTTGTCATTTCTCCTTGTCAAGGGTTATTTCGAAATTACGTTATATGATATAACTCCCTCTGTGTTGTAGCGACCGCTTCTTTACATGGAGGGACAAGTCCATGCGACCACTTGGATGGTATTCATCATGTTTCATCATCTAGAGGACATATGAAGGAGAGTCTTATAGGTTAATAAATCTGTTAGAATGTGTGAATCATGTGTTCGTCCATCTAAGAAGCAAAATGCATGCATGAGATCCATGCCTAATGGATTTTGCTCCAGAAAACAACATTTCCACAATGGTTTCAAATTTCCTCGATTGATTAGTGCATGCGGTTCAATGCAGGATTAATGGCGAAATCAGAGGTCTCAAACCAAGAATAATTGGCTCAAAGGATTACATATAGTGCTGGAGCGAATTTGATAGCTCGTAGTTGATAGTTAGTTGCATAGTTCGCGAGAATCGACAACAAGACTGAAGTGGGATTAATTTCATGGAGTGAGGTTTTAGTGCAAGAGAGGAAGATATTAGTATTATCTTAATACAAATGGAAAGTGTTATGGATTTTGTCATCTCTCTTGTTTCAAAACATGCAGAGATGATATTGTCTAAGTCATAGGCTCACTTTGACCTTTTGAACCATAAAATAGGCATATTGGAAGTTAAAATGGACAGATTGCAACTCGCAACAGAAATGATCATCTTTTGTGTGGACAATTTAATCTTGGCAATGGAGGGTAGTGCAGTCAAGGCTCGCAACGACGCATTTGAGGATTCCTTGCCGCAATGAAAAGTGAACTTAGCGTTGCAAGAGATGGCATCAAGACTAATATAGGTTGAGCCTCCCCTTCTTCTCAGCCTAAGCCAAAAGCAAATGTAAATCGGGTCAATCTTCTTATTGGGGAAATGTGGTGGGACAATTATCTCTTATTTATTTTTGTCATGTTATGCAAATATATAGTGATTTTTTTTTGGAGGTTGTATGAAGAAAGTCAGTTCATAATAGTTGTATGTAGACAGGGTGTTAACTGTGTCAATCCTTTTTGGAGATTTTGGACATTTGCAGAAGAAATTTCGGTTTAGATTGTACAAGTTTCTGGCCTTCAAACTAGAATATTTCAATGCAATTTATAATAGTTTCTTTAAAAAAATCATTTTAACTTAGAAGAAAAAAAATTGAAAAACCTATTAATAATTATATGTTTTATAAAAAAAGTTGTTTTTTGTAAGCTTAGCAGGACTACATCTTCAACATGTCTATTATATCACCCCGATCGGGGCGGGGAATTGAATAGGTGACTTCACATCAAGGAGTGCCTTAACAGAGCACCTGATCACCATCTATCCAAGACCCCGTGAACATATGTTCTATAAATTTAAGTTTATAAACCCCCCACAATTTAAGTGACTTGTATATATAAACATGAATTAGAAAATTAATTGCTTATCCAATAAAGAATTTTGAATTTTGAAACTTTATTTTTTTAATGCTGAATTATATTAATAATTAATTATAATAATGTATGTAAAATTATATTATTAAATTCCTCGATCGAGCTGTGAAATAATTGGAGGCCCACTTGGGTTTGATTGATATGATAAAGCATTATTGGTTTGGGATGGTGGGTGGTATCCCCCACGCCCTCACATGCCTATTCACTGTGATAACATGAAGCGTCGCAGATCATGGCAGATCCACGATGTGGTTGGTAACCCTCGACGCCTACAGGTGGTGGGAGTGGAGGTGGAGTTAAGACCATTTGTATGGCATATAAAGTCGGGTCCTCAACTTCTTAGGGAGCCTAAGTTTGATGTTTACAAGTTCGCGGCATCGGGAACGCGAGAGGTATACCCAACTGTTGCCTGTCTCTGTTCGAGGTTGGCGTATAAAGTATGGTATGTTATAATGCTATCTATGTATCCTGGGTTGGGGGCTGCTACTCGTGATAAGCCTCACCTCCAGAGGGGAAAGGAAACACTGGTTAAATTAGTAGTTTTTGTGATTGGAAATATTGGCCTTCTTGACTATGTAATGTTGATTTCTATCTTTTTGACAACATCCTTTCTCGCATGGGCATGTTTATTGGTTTTTTATTTTTCTCATGATGTTTCCTCTGCATGTTGGTAATTGGGTTCCCCGTTTAGCCTTGAATTATCAGGGCAAATTCTATGGAGAGTAAGGGTTCTGGTAAATAATTAGGGCCGAGTCTAGAGACTCAGGGCTCAAGGGTGCATGGGGGACACCGTTTTTATTATGGTGGTACCTCCCACTCCCAAAGGGTTATCGTTTATGTATGCTTGCTGGCTTGGGTGGTGGAATTCTGAAGGGACACAGTGTCGTCCGACGTTTCATATGTTTTTCTAGTCATACATTAAGTTAATACTTGTCTTTCGGGTGGTTCTCTATATAAATAATATTTCAGGTTTGCCTATATTGTATCCACTTTCGACCTCTGTACAATGCATTGGTTTACGAGCGCATGAGGGTAGGAGAAGGGTGAAGAAATGGGGCCCGGCCTCGGTAGATATGGTGAAGTCTCAACCTCGTGGTGGAGCCTTGGACCTAGGCGGAGGGGGCCGCAAACACCAAGAAGGCAAAGGTAAAGAAGTTGGTTCATCTTTGATCGAACTGTGTGGTAGAGGGGTCGGAAAACGAACTCTAAGATTCTTCAGGGCACGGTTTAGGCATACTCTGAAAGGACCCCGGTGCAGGTGAAACAATTTATCGTGACCTAGGAGGCAGAGTTGAATTTGAAAGTTGAGCTTGAACCGCCAGTCGAAGATTGGGGGGAGCTAATCACAGACCCTGGTTACACTCGCACGCGTCTCACCCTATTTAGACAGTCTGTCCATCTCTATTGGTTAATGAAATGCATAGTGGCCAAAGCAATGGCTGCGACCACCAACACAACATCGCAAAGTGAGCCCAAGCCGGGCATCCAAGACATTCAAAAATAGCTTCAACTTATTCAACTTCAGTTGCAGAATTAGAACACTCTCTTCGGCCACATTGAGCAACATATCCCATATCTACGACAATCTGAATTTCCAAGATCAAGTGCTAAAGCTCTTGCTCCTGTGGAATTGTCAGATGATTAGTTGGTCGAAGTTATGCCTGTTAATTTTGGCTTAATTTTGGTTGTATATGTTGGGTAGCATTTTATGTTTTCAGTGTTATGCTTACTCGTTGATTTTCAGACTATCATCCTTATAAGGCTTGGTTAAATAGACTCAAACTATCTATGTTTTGGATGGCTTATACTGCGATTCGGTGTCCAACAGACCTGATTTCCCACTAGGCAGGTTGAGGCCACCGAACGACTTCTATATTTGTAACCTGCCTGTTTGTAGATGAATAAATGAAAGGTAATGCTAAGCTTCTTATATATAATATATATATTATTATATATATATATATATATATTAATATATATATATAATATAATTAAATTAATTTTATAAATTCAAGTACTAATACTATATATTAAGGTGTTTACGGGGTGTAGAGTGGATGGTGACAAGATGTTTTATTAAGGCACTATGTGGTGTAAAGGTCATCGGTTCGAAACTCCGTGAGAAAAATATCCAATCATTTTAAGGGCCGGTGTGGCCAAAGTTGGGTGCGATCCCCAGGTGATTTTAATGACTTAGATGCCCCTGAATCATGGTTACTCAAACCATAAGCGTGTCAATCATCCCAAGACACACACATATACACGATGCTCCTGAATCATGGTTACTGAAACCATAAGTGTGTGAATTATCCCAAGACACACACGTATACACACACACGTATTCTAACTTATAGAGGAAATAACTTTTTTCACTAGAATTCAACTATACAATTTCAAGCAAGATTGTAATTTTTGTTGTTTAAAATAATTTTTGAATGTATAAATAGATTCAACACCCTAAAAAACCATAAAACATTAAAATATTAGAAATTGAAAAAACTTAAATTCTAATTTTTAAAAATCTCTCTTAAATATTAATTAAATATTAATTAAAACTAATAAAAAAAAATATCATTTCATATACATATATATTCAAATTCAAAATCAATTTAAATAAACTCAAAAATTAATTTGAATGGTTGTTAACGTTGAATTACTTCGTATTCTATCGAAACATTATCCCATTACACGAGGAACTCTCGTCCAATAATCATAAAAAATGATTATAAACATTAAGGTTAGCGGTTAAGGAATAAAACGTAAATAAAAGTACCTTCAAAAAATCATGCACACGATTACAAATCTAATATTTAATCCTCTCATCTTCTTTTTTAAGTTTGAAGTGAATATAAATTTTCAAATATAAAATTATTTTAGAATATTTAAATCATTCTAAATATAATTTTAATGTTTTTTTAATAAAATTAATAAATAAATATTTTAGGTTTTTATGAAAATTTTATAATATATTTTTTAAGTGGAATTATATTTAATAAATAAATATTTTAGTTTTTTATTAGGAATTTTATAATATAATTTTATGTGAAAATCTAATTATTTTTATTATCTTTTTTAGATTATTCACGCTAAATATTTTGATTGTTAATGTTTCAACCATTTTGATTGTTGATGTTTGAACTAGTAAGTGTGACTTATGAGACTTATGAGGAGTTATTTTTTAGCTTGGTAGGACTACATCTTTATCATGTCCAACTTCTCACCCGGACCTAGGGGATAGCACAAGATTTGAATCCATGACTTCCAGTTTGGTGAGACTTCATTTCCACGGCCATTGCCAATTGACCTACTCCAAAGGGACATCTCTTTTTTTAAAATTTGAAATGAATATAATTTTTCAATATATTTTAAAATAGAAAATTATTTTAAATTATTTAAATAATTTTAAATATAATTTTAATATATATTTTTTTTTACAAGAACAGGTATGGGTTTATATTATAATTTGGCCAAAATGCCTTTCACCAGTTACATTTGATTGGGCATAGCCCTTAAACTTTCTTCCACTAACTGATCAAAGGCCCCAAAACTTGGGAAACCGCAAGATTTACTTGAGACTATCAAGTCTATCTCCATTATTTTCCCTATCTTAAATAGACAAACAAATTGGTTCAGTAAAATGCAGAAAAACATGACAATCTTTAGGGAATGGAGTCCCAGTTCTCAATTCCGTCTGCCAAGAGACAGCCAGCGGGAAGTGAAACTGCCCTGTTGGCTTCCAAATCAGTAGCTTTATTATTTTCCCTCAAAACATGGAGGAAGGTTGTAGTCCGGAAAGATTTCACCAAGGTTCTGATTCTTGAAATCACTCTTGCCAGTCTGATGTCTACAGGAGATGAATCCTCCATTAAGACTTTGATAATATTTTGAGAATCTCCTATAATACTGACATCTGAGAGACCAATAGCCTTTGCTTGCTTAGGACCTTGCAGAAATGCCAAGGCTTCAGCTTGCATGCTGATAGACTGACCTAATCCCCAAGCAAACTTTGCCACAGATATGCCCTTTTATTTTTTATAATTCCTCCTGCCCCAGCCAATCCAAGATTGTCTTTTGCTGCTCCATCGAAGAACAAAGAGAATCTGGATTGCCTGAGGAGCAAATCCGATAGATCATTCTCCTTCCCTCTGAATTGCCACTCTTTTATGACCTTGTGATGCCTTGTTTCGCCAGAGAAATGGAGGTCCATCGAGGCACCCCATTCTAAGTCTTGCTGGCTCAGATTCAAATCCGGCAAATGTTCCCCCAAACTTTCTTTCCAAAGGCATTTTGTTTTGGTGATGATGAACTGTGAATTTAGACTTTCATCTCTGAAAACTCTTCTATTACGCTCGAGCCAGATTTTCCAGCAAGCAAATTTCTACAAGGAGAGCCATGCAACTATGAAAATTTCATTTTTTGGGAGCGTTTCTGGGTAGTAATTCTGCTAGTTTGCAAAAAGATCTGATATAGACATGGGTAAAATGAATTCAGATTTCCAGTAGCTCAAAAGGCCATGCCAGATTTCTCTTAAAAATTTGCAGTCCAGTATGATATGCTGGGTGTTCTCCTCATTTTCACAGCATAAGTGGCATCGAGAGGGACCATGAAATCCTTTCTTCTTCAATCTATCATCTGTTAAAATTCCTCTGTGGCATAATAGCCAACAAAATGAATCGACCTTAGGCATGGATTTGAAATTCCAGATCTTGTTTCAAACAACAGGATTAGGAGGGACGTTAGGACGATCATGAAGGCATTTATATCCCTGTGCAATCGTGTAAAGCCCTGGGGCGGCTCCCCAACCACGGGCATCCTTCTTACCCACGCGCAGAGGCGCCATACCGTTTAACAAAGAAAGGAGAAGATCACGTGCTTGAGATAGCTCAGGAGGGACGGGAGGGAGTCTCCAACGCAACCAATTTCTGCCTTCCCATTGTGAAATGTCCCAAAGAGTAATGCAGCCTGTGTTGTCCAACCACAATCGCAGCGCATGTACAAAGCAATGGGACGATAAAGGAGGGTGCATCATAATGTTGTTGTCCCATATCTTAGTTTCTTTGTCGTTTCCTGTAATCCAATACGCTTTGTCTCTGATTAAAGAGGCTGCTTTGTGACAGAGTTTGATCAGCTGCGAGCCTGTGGTGGGTAGTAGGGCGTCCAGACATCTCTTTCTCTTTTCCATAAAATATTTCCTCTATAGAGCTCTTTGCGCCCAACCTGGATGTGGTCCAATGATTCTCCAGAAGATCTTGGCTCCCATGGCTATGTTTTGGAGGCTGAGATCTTTGAAGTTAAGGCCTCGTTCGCTCTGGGGCTTGCAGATTTTCTCCCAACTTACCAAAGGGATTTTCTTTTCATTGTGATTGCCCCCTTTCCAGAAGAACTTGCGAATGAAGGCTTCCATTTTTTTATGATGCTTGAAGGGACTAGAATTACAGAGAATTGAAAAATGGGGAGGCTACTGAGAACAGATTTGATGAGGACAGTTTTTCCAGCAAGGTTTAACCATGAGAATCCCCAAGCTTAGACTTTGGCCTTAAATTTGTCCAACAAAGGAATCCAATCTCTGTTGTATGCCAATTTGCGGAAGATGGGGAGGCCCAAATAAGTAAAGGAGGACCAGTTGAGGGAGGCAGTAAAGCCCAGAATTCTTGAAATGGTAGAAAGGGTGGAAGTCGAGATATTCCAGCAAAAAGCTTTGCACTTACCATTGTTTAAACTGTTGCCTGTAGCTTCACTGTAGTCATCCAAGACCTCCTTGAATCTTAAAGCAGATCTGGTAGAGGCAGCCCCTAACAAGAGGGTATCATCCGCAAAGAGGGTGTGGTTAACATTTTTAACCCCTCTGGCTATATTGAGCCCCAAGATCTCTTGGTCAACCAGTTTCTGATCCAGGTAGAAACTTAGGACAGAAACATGAAGGACAAAGAGGAGCGAAGAGAGGGGGCAACCCTGCCTAAGCCCTCTTGAAGCTTTAAAAAAACCAACTGCTCTCCCATTCACCAGGGGGGCAATCCAAGGATCAGCAATACAAGCACAGATCCATTTTAAAAAGCCCATTCCAAAGCCAAATTTTTTCAAGACTTCCCAAAGAAAGCTAAGTCTGACTCGATCAAAAGCATTAGCCAAATCTAATTTAATTACCATACCTTTCTCTTTGCGAAGCTGGCTTGAGTGAATCACCTCTTGCACGAGGATAAAGTTGTCAGCAAGTTGTCTCCCCTGAACAAATCCGCCTTGGTTCTCTGGGATGCTGGCTGGAAGAATACCTTTTAGTTTGTTGGCAATAACCTTTGTGATTAATTTGTATCCAATATTACAAAGAGAGATGGGGCGGAACCGATTAAATTCTTTATCACCTTTTTCCTTAGGAATGAGGGCAAGGAAAGTTGAATTGGTGTTGCCCCCAATTTTCTGGCAATTTTGAGATTTCAAAATCATTTTGTAGAGGTCTTTCTCCACAATTTGCCGGCAGGTTTGAAGAAATCTTGCAGTGAAGCCATCGGGGCCTGGGGCTTTGTCAGGCTCCATGTCGGAGAGAGCATCTTTTATTTCTTGTATAGAGATCTTCGCTTCAAGATGTTGATTCATTGAAGGTGAGATCTTAGGGGGAACCGCCTCCAAAAATTTAGAGTTTGGGTCCGTCACGCCCTCTTCTCTATACAGGTTTTGAAAGTGATTGAAAGCTGCTCTCTTTATGCTATCAAAGTCTTTGTGTGTCGAGTTGCCATCTGTGATTTCTGCGATAGAATTGAAGCTCTTTCTGGCTTGAGCTTGTTTGTGGAAGAAGGCAGAATTTCTGTCTCCTGCTTTAAGCCATAAACTCCTAGACTTCTGTCTCCAATGCTCTTCCTCCAAAAGGCAAGCTTTATGGAAGATTTGTTGGAGCTCAGCTTCCTTATCTAATACTTCTTTAGTGATTTCTACGTCTTCACTTTGGGCATGGTGTTGGGCGAGATTGTCTTGGGCCTGCTTTCTCTCTTTGGCAAGGGAGGGAAGAGATTTGGCCCAAGTTTTAAGAACCGCTTTCAGTCTTCTAAGTTTTTCTTCCCAAATGAAGAAAGAAGAACCTTTCACTGGAATATTCTAGCAGTCTTGAACCAAATTCAGAAACTCTGGTTCCTTGACCCAAAGAGGGTTGAATCTGAAGGGGATGGGGCCAAGATCTTTGTGGCCCAACATATCAAGAAAAATGGCTTATGATCTGAAACACTGCATGGGAGGATATGCAATCTAAATTCTAAGCCCAACAAAAGGAAGGAACTCTGCACGAAACATCTATCAAGTCTAGCAGCAACGTGACCAGGACCTATTTTTTTGTTAGACCAGGTGTACTTACCATTTTCTGGGGGGATGTCAAGCAGATCCCGGTCCTGCATGAGGTCTTCCACCCATTCCCTTGCAGGGTCCCTTATGATTGTGCCTCCTTGCTTTTCCTCCATGCGTAAGGTAAGGTTTAGATCCCCTGCAACAATGATGTTTTCCAATTTTTCTGACTCCAACAGATGTCTGATGGAGTCCCAGCACTCCCTTTTCTCCCCTATATTTGTTGGAACATAGACATTGAAAATATTGACTGCCTCCCTCGAGTCCAAAGGCTGGAGCTTCAAAAATAGCCAGTGGGTGTTGTGCAACTCAGTGACCAGCCTATACTTGAGAGGGTTCCAGAGGGAGCCCAAACCCCCAGAGGCTCCACGTGCTGAAACTGCATGTCCGCTGCTTCCTTTCCAAAAAAATTTACTGATTTGGAGAAACTCCTTGTCCTCCATTTTGGTCTCCTGAAACAGAAGAATGTCTGGGGCTTCTCTTCTTATAAGGCTTCTCGTTGCTTCTTCTTTCACTTTGCTCCCCATTCCTTTGCAATTCTAGGAGACAATCTTAATCATTTATTTTTATGATGATGGGCTCCCTTGGAGCCCTGCGCTTGGTTTTTGATCATCTTCGGATTTTTGCCAAGGAGTTTCCTAGAGTGGGATGACTACCCAGAAGCTTGTCTTTATAAGTTTCCTGGTCTCTCTTTTCTCTAGCAGATTTGCAGCCCCTTGCAGATCTTCTGACCGATGTCTGCGTATCTCCTATTTCTCCATCCTCCTCAGACTCCTCCGAGTCATGTTCCTCCTCACATGCTTCTGTTTGCTTATCCTTGTTTCTTGCCGTGGCTCTTTCTTTAGGTCTTGCTTCTGCTGAATTCATTTTTTCTAATGGTTTATCTTGCCTATCTTCTTCCTGAGGAGTCTCTTCAGTAGAGCTTAAGACCTCATACCTATTTTCTTGGCTTTTTGGCGAGGGAACATTCTGGGTGGAGGCAGGCTGGGGGCCATTAACCCCAGATTTCTTGTGAGATGTCTTTGGCCTCTTGACCTAGTTCCATCCCTCTTCCTTTCCTTTCTCTGCTTCCCCTTTGTTCAGGCGCCCTCTTGCAAAATGGCCATAGATGTGACATTTACTACATTTGAAAGGGAGTTTCTCATAGTCCAGCACTTGCACATGCGTCCAACTGGCAACCTTTAATTTGATGGCCTCCGGAAGCCCCACCTCTAAGTCCACCTCGACACAAATTCAGGAGCAATCGTACTGATTGTTGTTGTTTGCTCTATCAATGAATTTTCCTAAAGTATTTCTTATGTGCTTGAGGGACTCCCAGTTCCAACAATGCACTGGAAGATTAGGGAGCCGAACCCAGACAGGGACTGTCGTAGGGACATCCACGACCGGATTGAAGTCAGGGGTCCATTTGTTGAGGTAGAGGCCCTGAGGTCCCATGAAATAGGGCCCATTCCTGAAGATTAGGTCTTTGTCCTCCTTTGTGTTGAACCCGAACAGGAAGAAGCCTCTACCCAAAAAATAAGAGGTGACTTTGTTTTTGATCAGTGGAACCCAGTTCTTAACGACCCAATTTTTCATCGATTTTGGCGGGGGCCAAAGGCCCGTGAATTGACCCACCAAGGCACGATCTGCCAGGGAAAAAGTGACCTGGATCGGACCCTCAGGAGGGAGGTTTACCTCCGGAACATCGTTGATCCTTTTGACAAACTTAGCGACTTCGGACTTCTTCTTTTTGGGCAATGAAGCAAGTAGGGAGGAGAAGGTTGCTTCAGCTTCCGGGGATGGAGCTTGCGAGGGATCGATGGGCGAGCCTTGGGCCTCCATGGCAAAGAAGATCAAATCAACAAAACCGATCTGCACCAAGCAAATACAAGCGAGGCATCTCAAGAACGGGATGAAGAAGAAGAGGATCCAATCAGACCCTGCAGGAAGAATCTCCGAGGGCGTAGATCCAAGCAGTTCTGACAAGAGATCAAGTGGCTCAGCGAGATCTTGAAGAAGAATAGGAGAAAAAAGAAGGATCCTAGCAGATCCGAGAGACCCAGAGGTCAGGAGGACCAGGGTCAGAGGCGGAAACGGCCGAGAGGGCAGAGCCCAGTCTCAAGCTGCGTAGAGCAGGTCGCAGCAGTAAAAACCAAAATAGTAAATATCTTAATATTATTTTATTATATTAAATATTTTAATTATTAATTTAATTATAAAAAAATCAATTCAATAATAAATATTTTAGATTTAATTAAAATTTTATAATATAATGGTATGTGAAATTATTATTTATTTTTCAGGCATTTTTATATTTACTCACATTAGACATTTTGATTGTCTACGTTTGAGTCAGCGGCACTTGCTAGCTCAAGAGTTGACAATTAGGTGGACAATTAAAAGTCTAAATGTGAGTATTGGAAATGCTTCAACATAATTACTTCTCACAAAATTCTGATATGACATTATAAATTTCTTATTATTTTAAATATATCTTTAATGTATAAATAAATTTAGTATTCTGAAAATTCAATGAAATATATAACTAGTTATTACCCCAAAAGGTGCAAAGAGAGGCCGATAGAAATGTTAAACTGAAAAAATTGTATTTTGGTTCAAAATAATAAATATTATAATAATTCAATCATTTAAACTAAACCTAGTCAATAAATTGCCCAAAATAAAATAAATCCTTAATCAAAATTATACAAATTATTATTCTTCGTTTCTCTCAGTTATTTATATAATAAAATCCAATCAATCATTCAAAACAAATCAAATCAATAAATTTCCCAAATTAAATCCCAACTAATAAAGATTACTTAGGAATATATATGTATAACCCAACAAAAAAATTATATTTATATGTTACAAAAAAAAAGTAAAAAATTCTAATTGATTTAAATAAATCGGAAACCACTAAAATTGAAAATTACTATTTATGATTAAGCGGTGGAAATTTTAATATAATAGGAACACATTTTTTTCACTTACTTACCCCTGGAAATTAAAAAATTCACAACGACATTTTTTTATACAAACATGGATCTATGCTACCTTGTTTCCCTGAGTTGTGGACCAAATTGTGTAAAAGGTTATGCTCAACATTTTGAATATCTTCGTAGCAATAAAATATTATCATAAAATTATCCAGTTGTCCAAACAAAATTAATTAAATAATTTGTTTTGACAACCGCATGAACCAATATTGAATATACTGTGTCATCGAGAAACACAAAGTTAACAGATCTTAACAAACGGAAATGGATTAGGGTTCGGAAACTCCAAATAGGGGAGACAAAATAGAATATGTGTTTTACATTTGTTATCATCCCGATTTTTTAATCCCTACTCTGTCATGAAACTATATCTATATTAGAACTGTATTATGTTTCCCATCAATATTAGAACTGTATCCCACCCATACTAGAGGACATACTGATTTTAAAAAAAGGAGCTAGAGGACATAGTGATATATAACTAAAGAGAAAGAGGACATGTTTATTTTGGTTGAAGATGTTCTAAAATGTTCAGTCAACAAAATGTTTACCTCCGAGGGATGAATCCACATTGAAAATCCCTTTTTCCTTGCTCTATGCACTCACTGTATACGAAGGTGTAATTACGTCGTTTACTCCATCTTTAACATCTCCACTTTACAGGAATTTCTCCTCCAGAAAAATGCTTCTATGCTAGCCATATTCAACAGTGACATTGGCAGGCCCGGTTTCTCTGGCTTTCTGTGCAACGAGGGATCTATGCTGCCGCCTCAGCATGGATGAAGAGGATCTAATTTAAAAAAAAAAACAAGAAACCACCTATCATCATGGATGAAGAGGGTCTAATTCAGAGGAATTAATTTAAAAAGTCAAGAAACATGGATTGAGAGGATCTAATTTATTGTAAACCAAGAAACCGCCTCAGCATGGATGCACAAGATTTAATTAAGGTGTCAAGAGTATGCATGAAGGGATGGCCGATTTTGAATGGGCAGTAAAGAACTCATCTTAAGTGCCATACAGTGCAATCTGAAAAATCTCTTCATCACACATGAACAGAGTCAGTCAAGAAAATAGTGTCAGTGAACAGAATGTTTACCTCCAAGGGATGAATCCACATTAACAATCTCTTTTTCCTTGCCCTATGCACTCACTGTATACGAAGGTGTAATTACGCCATTTACTCCATCTTTAACATCTCCACTTTACAGGAATTTCTCCTCCAAAAAAATGCTTTGACGCCAGCCATATTCAACAGTGAAATTGGCAGGCCCGGTTACTCTGGCTTTCTGTGCAACGAGGGATCTATGTTGCCGCTTCAGCATGGATGAAGAGGATCTAATTTATAAAAACAAGAAACCACCTCTCAGCATGGATGAAGAGGGTCCAATTTAGAGGAATTAATTTAAAAAGCCAAGAAACGTGGATTGAGAGGATCTAGTTTATTGTAAACCAAGAAACTGCCTCAGCACATTTCACTGAAGAGATCTTCGTCCATATATTTGGATTTTCAAGCACAATCCACTTGGGTCTGCACATGCCCATTTTTCTTTTGCGCTTTTGGCTCCCATGTTACTTTGAGCTTTATTTCTATTAGATTTTCTGCAATTATTTTTAGTTATTTCTATATTTTGCAATATGATGCCATTTTGAATACAAAGACGTGCAGGTTGAATTGTATTTTAGATCCGGCCTGACAGTGAGATGAGAATGTCAAACAAGCAACGTCAAAAACAACTTCGCTTTTGGCTCCCATGTTACTTTGAGCTTTATTTCTATTAGATTTTCTGCAACTATTTTTAGTTATTTTTATATTTTGCAATATGATGCCATTTTGAATACAAAGATGTGCAGGTTGAATTGTATTGTAGATCCGGCCTGACAGTGAGACAAGAATGTCAAACAAGCAACGTAAAAAACAACTAAAATGAATATATGATCGAGGGATGGTTGACAGATGTCAATAGGAGAATGAAAGTGTTGACGATGGAAGTGATTTAATAGAAAGTCCTATTGACCGAAATATTACAAATAATATATTAAATTTACAATTAA
>APFE030294715.1:0-16566 GCA_000404065.3 Pinus taeda | reverse complement strand
ATCTTCATTCAATTTTTAAATATTAAAATGTTCACAATAAAAAATAAATAAAAATATTCACTAAATCCATCCCAATCCTTTAACTACTTAGCAAAAATATATCATAAATTAAACCATTCTAAATTTAATTTAAAAACAATATCTCTATTCAAATTTTAAATATTAAAAATGTTCAAAATAAATTATACCCCCACTCAAGCATGAATATGTTCAAAGTCAATAAAAACAAAGTCTTTCAATTTTTAAACATTAAAATGTTCAAAATAAATTAAACCCCACCCATTTTTAATAGACTAGAAGCATGAATATGTTTAAAGTCAATAAAAACTTCAAAATCGGAAAGTAGTTAGGAAAATTGTTAGTTAGGTGTTCTCTGGTTTATAATGATAGTGATGTCATAATATAATGGTAAATATTTTGACCAAATAAAATTACATAAAAAAAATTAAAATTAAATAAAAAAATTAATGTTGTGTAAATATTTTAATTTAGTCAAAATAAAATTTGAAAAAAATAAAAAGGAAATAATAAAATAAAAGTAATCGTATAATAATAAAAATAAAATAAAATGGTCCATGGTATTGACTCATTGTATTGAGAATTGATGGTATTCATGTGGAATGTAGCATATTTAAGAGAAAACAAAATGAGCTTAGATCCATCTTAACTCTGGGTCTACCAAGTGTCAAGAGGGATCAAATCTTTTGATATGCAAACATATTATAGAGTGAAAAGAGATTTGATCCCTTTTGGTGCTTGGTAGATCCATACTTAAGATGGATCTAGGTTAGTTATACAAATAATTGCGTAATGTATTAAATTTTATTTAAAAGGTAAATAATAGGAAATTTAAAAGGTAAATAAAAAGATTAAATGGTCAGTTTATATTATGTAAAGTTATATTAGTGATGAAGGTATCATGTTCGATTTCCCTAGTTTTTAGACCTATGTGTTGTCTCAGGAGGCGAGGTGGTTACACCTAGAGGTTATAGTGGTAATGATCAAAATTAACTACGTGTCACAAGAGTACGAGCTCAACCTGTAACCATCCTCGATTCCATGTCATTGGGTTTTGTTGCGTTGAGGGAGATGTTACCTATTTGTTTTTAACCAACCTCCAAGGTTATTTATGAAGAGGGGGCTACAAAAAAAACACTTTTGAAACCTAGTGGAATTTATTTTTGACATCGTCATTATGACCAACTCGTCGAGAGATTTCTAGTGATATAAGTTTTGTCTCAATCTGAGTTCTAGATCAAAAGTGATGCTTGTTTGAAGCATTGGCATATTAGAAAAATTCATGTCATCGCATTACCCACGCGGGTTCCACCGAGCTCACATGACCTTGTCATATGAAATTGTTTTGGCAAACCATTGACAACGTAGACCCCTCCGAACAGTGATAATGGGAGGGCCCGCATTTATTCACCTCCCTTGATTAGGGAAGGGTAGTTTGGTGCCAATCCCAACCATAGCCTCCACCTTCTAGTTAAACATCGACCACGAGGGACGGGGGGGGGGATGGGTGGAGGGGTGTGATTGTTCTCAATCGTTAGTCTAGTGCCTCGTGGATCACGACCTGTTGTAACTCACCAATTTATAAGTTGACAAGGGTGCAAGGTCTTGGCGATGAGCAGTGGCTCGACCTCACAGTTCCCCAAAGCAGAACCATGACTAGATCAACCTATCTTTTATTGACCGCTTGTTACAAGGTTATAACACGTAAATCCTGACGGTGGCAGTGGCTCGGTCACATAGTTCCATAAGTCAAAACCTCCATTGAATCGACGTCTTCCCACCAATGCCACCTATTAGCAAGGGTTAAATCAACGTGAAAGTATATGGCGATGGGCAGTGGCTCGATTGTGTGGATCCACAACTAAAACCTTGGCTAGATTGGCCAACCTTCCATTGACATGAATGTTTGCAAGTTGACAAGGCACTGGGGTTTCAATAGTGGGTGATTTTCTAACAACATGGTTTGAAGGGGTTGGGACCATGGCCAAATCGTCTAGTTCTTCATCGCCTCACCATTTACAAGGAGTTAAGGCACAAAGGTGTTGGCAGTGGGCACTTTCCCAACCGTGATATTCTGCACTCATATAAGACCCTTAACCTAGTGACAAATGAATCCATTGTCGAGCTAAAACTTACCTAGAGAAAAAAAAGGGGGGTGGTGACCATTCCCGATCCAATCTCTTTCAAACTAGTATGAGCATCCCTATCTAACTTTGTAGCTCTAATACAAACTAGGTAAGCATTACTAGGCATTTAATCAACCCATAAGCTAATGGGTAACCCTCCAGGGCACCCAACGGCTTAAAGATAATTATAGTTGTTGATCCATTATTCCATAAGCATTATTATCATATAAGAGAGGGGGAAACATTATGCACAATTTACATACTTTTCATAATCATGACCTGAATCGCATTGTTCAGTCATTTTCCAATTCTTATCAAGTAGAACAACATAAAGAGTATGAGCATAATTAAAGGCCTATACTAATCAGACAATCAACAACGTTCATGTATATTCAGGAGCTCATACCAAACATGTGCATATATGCAACATTACAATTTATAGCTCAACACACAAGTGCAATGAACTTATCTAATTATGTTAATATGGTTGGAAACTAAAGGAGGGACTTCAACTCTCTACTCGACCATAGGCTAGTTGCACCAAAACTTTCTTACAACTCACTGCCCCCCAAATCGGATCCAAAGTCTAAGGGGATGCTTGCTCAGGGAAATCCACACCAAAGGCTTGGTCACATAGCCAGGAGATGATCTCCATTATCTTGGTGGTTTAACAACTTCTATCTAGTAGTAAGCACCATAGTGACTCACTTTCTTCTTTGAGTCCAATCACGAGGTTTCACTTAATGTCCAAATGGGCTAATGCTCAGTTCCAAGAGATTGAATCTACTATGTAACTGGTTTCACGATTGTCTTTTCATATTAAGAACCATAGAGGTTTGTAGTCCACTATATAAGTGGTTTATCAACTCTTCCAAAAAGCAACATAATGGTTTAGTTTGCACTGTCCAAGTGGTTCATCATCCATACAACAAGCACTAAGTGCTTTAACAATCATATAAAAAGCACCATGGTGATTCAATCATCCACTAATATTTCCACTTACCACAAGCTTAGACAGACAATACAATGACCTAAAAAACACATCAATGCTGGGAATATCACCCCAAATCACAAAGCAATGGGCTTCGTCACAACTCCAACACTACTCCTTCTTGCTTTTGCTCTAATCGTGCCTACATTCAACTAAACACTTCTCTTCTTTTTTTTTTGCTCCCATTCAATTCTAATCTCCTTCTGTCTGCACTGACACGTTGAATCCCCTCCTTTCTTCCTAAGGCAGCAACTCTCCTTGCCTCGATCCACTAAGGGGATGGAGATGGGCATAATCCTCTACCCATACAACCAATCCCATCTCATCAGTATATGTCAGGGATGGTAGCTCTATTGGGCCATAACCGACCTCTGAAAAGTTAACTAGGTTGACTAATGGCTTCCAAAATTCAATGTGCACAAGTTATGGGCTTGATCATGGCACATAATAGGCCCTCCCCCTCATGCTTTAGATAAGTGTCTCCCCTCCTCTAGTCTACCACCAATTAATTTCTCATTAATTTTCAAATCAGTAGAGTACCTCATTTGATTTTCCATATCATAGGTTGCTTCATCTAGTCCAAAGTTCTTCCATTGTACCTTAAGCTACTCTAGTACTCGATTCTAGAGCACGATTTGCCTCTCGTCTAGGATGCACAATGGTTTTCGTTGCAATTCTCCCTCAAATTCCACTTGCATCATAGACCAATCAATTACATGATTGGTGCCATGTACATACTTTTTAAGTAATGAATTATGATAAACATCATGTGCTTTCACTGTGGGTGCTAAGGCCAATCTATAAGGCACTGGTCCCACTCTTTCCAAAATCTAAAATGGTCCATAAAATTTGGGTGCCAGCATAGCACAAGACCCCACTTTCAATGAGCTCTTCCTTGGTTTGATTCAGTGATATACATGCTCTCCCACTTAAAATTCTTTATGCATTCTTTGCTAATCTGCATAACTATTTTGCCTATCCGGGGAAACCTTCAACTTTTGCTTGATATTGAACACTTCTCTCTCCATTTCCTTTAGCATGTTTGGTCCAAGAACCACTATGTTCATTGGATCATGCCAACTTATGGGAGTGTTGCATTTTCTGCCATACAATGCCTCGAAAGGGCTCATCTTTGGTGACTCTTGGTACCCATTTTTGTGTGCAAATTCAACCAATAACAAGAACTCTTCCCACCTCTTTGGTTGATGCATGACATACATCCTTGACATGTCCTCAAAAATTTTGTTCACTCTTTCAATTTGGCCATCTATTTGAGGATGATATGTTGTACTAAAAGCTAGTTGGGTCCCATAACTAACAAACAATGCCTTCCAAAAATTGGAAGTGAACTTGACATCCCGATCTAAGATTATCTTCTTGGGTGTGACGTGCAATCTGAATATTTTCTTCATGAAAATCAGAGCTATATCAATGGCCGTGTGGGTGGACTTGAGAACTATAAAGTGAGTTGCTTTACTAAACTTGTCCACTACTACCATGATGACACCATGTTGCTTGGATGTCCTTGGCAATACTGTGATGAAGTCCATAGATATGACTTCCCACTTCCACTCACAAATTGGGATTTGTTGTAGCAATCCCATTGGATTCTTGCATTCCACTTTGACTTGTTGGCATTCTAGGCACCTTGCAATGTATTCAACAATCTCCTTCTTCATTCCCAACCAATAATACAATTTTTTTATGGCCATTATTATTTTCTAATAACCTGGATAACCTAAATAAGGTCTCTTATGAAACTCATCCATTATGAGCTTCTTAAAGTCAACTACATAAGGCACATATTATCTATCCTTGAATAAAAATATACCATCATCAGTGAGCTTGTATTTCTTTCTCATTGATTCATTTAGTTCTTCTATAAGCTTTCCTTCAGATGTTAGAAATGTTCATCATGTATCAATGCCTTTTTTATCCTTTCTTTGATGTCAACTTCACAAGTACTCATGGCCGCCAAGTGATACACTTGTATAATTCTACAAAGTGCATTTTCCACTTTGTTTTCTTTATCCTTAATATGCATGATATTAAAATCAAACTCACCGATTAGTGCAAACCATTTGGGTTGTCTTACATTTAGATCGGGTTGATCAAACAAGTATCTCAACCTTCCATGAGTTGGAATGAACACAAACTTTCTCCCAAGCAAGTAGTGTCTCCACATCTTTAGTGCACACATGATTGTTGATAGCTCTAAGTCATGAGTGACATAATTCTTCTCATGCTCATTTAGCTTCCTTGATTCGTAATAGACTACATGTCCTTCTTGCATTAGTAATCTATCTAGTCCCTCCTTACCAGCATTTGTATAAACCAAGAAGTCCTTTCTTGGTCTATTATCCTCAAAATAGGTGCACATATGAGAAGTTTATTGAGTTGTTCAAAATTTATGATTGGATGCCTAATATTTGAAAAATATTGAATAAAATGTGTAATGTCTAGCTAATCTCATGAAGGATCTAACCTTCATGAGATTTCGGGCAGTTGGCCACTCCATTATGGCCTTAATATTTTTAGGGTCCATAACCACTCATTCCCTTGAAATGACATGCCCCAAGTTTTGAACTTGTCATACAACATGTGTTCCCTTAGCAACCACAACACTACCTTCAAATTCTCTTCATGCTCTTCTCTTGTTTTTTAGTAAATCAAGATGTTATCCATAAAAACCAATACAAACCTATCAAAATACAAGTTGAGGACATTCTTCATCAGGAACATAAATGTGGCTAGGGCATTTGTGAGCCAAAATGGCACCACCACAAACTCATAATATCCATATCTTGTCCTAATTGTTGTTTTGTGGATTTATTCATCTTTAATTCAGACCTAATGGTAACTAGATCTCAAATCTATCTTAGAGAACACTACATCCCCTCTCAATTGATCACATAGGTCATCAACTTTGGGCAGTGGGTACTTGTTTTTCACTATATTTTTATTCAATTGTCAGTAATTGATGCACATCCACCGCGTTCCATCCTTATTCTTTACAAACAACAGAAGGGATCCTCAAGAAGAAGATTGGGTTTGATATACTCCTTATCCAACATTTCTTTTAACTACAACTTTAGTTCCACCAACTGTGGCATGCTCATATGATATGGAGCTTTTGAATTTGCATTGCATTGGGAATCAACTCATTGGAAAAGTAAATTTCCCTCCAAGGTGGAAATCATGATATTTCTTTCAGAAACACATCATTGAATTGTTTTAAGACAATGTTCCTCAATGTTGGCCTCACTTCTTTCTACCATGATGGTCACTTAGACCATATAAAGGGCATATCCATTATGACTCAACTTCTTTACTTGCAGTTTAGATATCTACTTGACAAAGATATACTTCCTCATTCCTCAAAGTATTCCTTCTTCACCTTCATCGTTGAAGCATTCCAATGACTTGTTATAGCAATCCACCTTAGTTTGGAGGGAAACCAAACAATCCATTCCCATTAGCACATTATACGATCCCAACTGCAACAAATTGAGGGTCATTTTTTTGGGCATGTTGCTTAGCACTAAGTGACATGATTCCACCCAATTGATCACTTTATTCTTGATCCCAATGGCCAGTTGGACCAACCACAACATTGCATGTGGCTTGCTTTGCAATTTGCAGTTCTTTGCAATCTTTGGACTGATATAATTGAAATTTGAACCTAGATTGATTAAAATTGAAACAGGATGGTTGGTGACCATAACTTCCATTTCAATCACCAAGGCTCGATGATCTGTTTAATTCTTATCCAATTTTGCATAAGTCAAAGTAATGCTCTGAGTTGCATCGTTCATCGTTGCTTCCTCTTGGACAATATACAACCTCATGATGTTTTATTGTTGGAGAGGACAATCCTTTCGCAGGTGGTTCTCTCCACATCTCCAACACCTAAATGGTCCCTCATAGGCTCCTTGACCTCTTTCTCTGGTTGATCCAACAGGTCTATCTTTATTGGAAATAGTGAAATTATGTTGGAATTCACCCTTGGTGGGAGTGGTGAACTTAACATTTTTCCCTTCTTTCCTGTGTCATGAGTATTTTGGTCCTTTTATTTATTTATTTATTTATTTTATTTTTTTTTTCTATCCTTCTTATTCCAGTCTAATTGGAATTCAACCCTATACTTGGATTGATCATAACAATACTTAGCCTTTCGGATGGTATCTTCCAATGTCCTTGGCTCATTAAACTCAATCATATCTTTGCAAGACGATGGTAGCCCACTGAGGTGTCTCTGGATCTTCATCTTCTCATCCTTGACATATGACACAAACCTCAACAACTCTAAAAATATGTTTGTATAAGTATCAAAAGTGAGCTGCAATAGCTTATGTTTGTGTAACCCTTTAATTTTGTTGTCATAGTACCTCTTAGATAGGTATTTCTCACAAAAATATTTTCCAAATTTTCTCCATGATAGTTCCTTTTATCTAACGCCCTTGACATTTCTCAAATCTCCCCACCATATATCAACCTTTCCTTTCAAACTAAACATGGCTACTCTAACCTTCATGTTTTCAGAGTAGTCATGGACTTTGAAGTATTTATTCAATCCCAACAACCAAGCTTTAGCCTCTTTGATTGCTCCATCAAAGGTAAGGGGCTTTGCTTTCTTGAACCCCTTCAACATTGAGCTCTCCTCACTTCTCCTTTGTTGGTGATGTTCTCTGGTGACAACACTAGAAAACATGTCATGGTTGCTTGACTTTTTTTCCAAAATGTTGAGTGGGGTTTCTCCTCTTTGTGTGCCTTCACTTACTTGCGTATGCCTTTTTCTGGACTTGTTTCCTTCTGCCTTATTGGTTTCTAGTCCCTATTTTTGGATCTCAAATATGCTTTTCTTAGATTTGTGCTTGCCTAGATAGTTGGCACCAAGATCATGTTGTTTTTCCTTTTTAGATTTGATAAGATCTACAAAATTACTGCATTCACCTCTACTTGTCTTTCTTATGCTCTAGAAATCCTTTCGTTATCTTCTTTACAACTTCTCAATTCATCTCTCTAACTACTAAGGGTCTCTATCCAATTAGGGGAATTTTTCTTTGACATTTTTTCCACTAAGTCTTGTTCATGGTGACGATAGGATTTAGGCATGTTGTACTCTATCATTAAGTTTCTCATTCCTTTATTTCTTGTTGGAATTTATATCTTATTATGTGGTCACACAGACAATTGTTAGTTAAATCTGACATGAATATAGTAATTTATCCCCTTGGGTTGTCAACACTTAAGCATGTTGATATGAAGTTGTTCGCGAAACCAAAACCCATGTTAGTTATACATGCTAAAGAAAAATACATATATGTATTCTATTAAGGTTAGCAACCACATCAACTATAAACCAAAAATCATCATATACAATGATTAAATTGGTGTATTAAATTTTATCATTTGTGTGTGAGCCTCTTCAAGTCCAGTGTTGAACCTTCGCTCTAATACCACTCTGTAACCACCCTTCCTTCCACCCCCTTTGGTTTTGTTGGGCTATGGGAGGTGTTACCTATTTTTTTTAACCCACCCTCCATGGTTAGTTATGAAGGAGGGGTTACAAAAAAAAAAAAACTCTCTTTTCAAGCCTTGCGAAAATTAATTTTGATGTTGCCATTACAATCAACTCATCAAGAGATTTATGGTAATATAATTTTTGTCTCAATTCAATTTATGGATAAAAAATTATGCTTGTTTGAAGCTTTGGCCTATTAGAAGAATCCACATCCACACATTACCCACATGGCGCTCACAAGGGCTCCACTGAGCTTGCATGACCTCATCGTATGAAATCACTTTAGCAAACCACCAATAATAGCAAACCCCTCCCAATGGTGGTCATGGATTTAAAAGGGGAGGCCTCATAGTTAATATCAACCCTTGATCAGGGAAGGTCCATTTGGTATCAACCCCAACTACATCCCCCACCCTTGTGTTAAGCATCAACCATAAGGGGAGGCCCCACAATTGCTCTCGACCATTCGTCTAGCGCCTTCTGGATCACTATCTTTTGTTGCTCACCCATTTATAAGTTGATAAGGGCATAGGATCTCTGTAATGGGCAGTGGCTTGGCATCACAGTTCCCTGAGGCGAAACCATAATCAAATCATCTTATCTTCTATCAGCGACTTTTTACAAGATTATAACCTGCAAATATTGGTGGTGGCATTGGCTCGACTGCAAAGTTATATGGGCTAGAACATCCATCAGATCATATCCTTCTTGTCATTGTCACCTACTAGCAAGGGTTAATTAATGTGAAGTTTATGGTGGTGGGTGGTGGCCCAACCACATGGTTCATGTCTAACTTTGTAGATCTAATACAGGCTGGTTAAACATAACTAGGAATTTAATTGACCCATAAGCTAATGGGTAACCCACCAAGCCACCCAACTGCTAAAAGAGAATTTTAATTACAAACCCATGGTTCCATAATCATTATTATCAGATAAAATATGGGATCACATTATGTACAATTACATACTTATCATAATCGTAACTTGAATCACATTGTTCATTCATTTGTCTAATTCTAATCATGTAGAATATCATAAAGAGCATGAGTGTAATTAAAGGCTTGTACTAGTAAGACAATCAACAACATTCATGCATATTCATGAGCTCATACCAAACACGTGCATTCATATAACATCACAGTTTATAGTTCACCACATAGTTGCAATAAACCTATCTGATTATGTTAAGATGGTTGGTAACTAAAGGAGGGAATTCAACTCTCCACCCAACCATAGGCCAATTGCACCACTACTTCCTTACAACTAACCACCCCCAAGTTGGATCCAAAGTTTGAGGGGATGCTTGCTTAGGAAAATTCACACCAAAGGCTTGGTCTCACACCCAAGAAATGAAGTCCACTATCGTGGTGGTTTAACAACTTCTCTCTAGTAGTAAGCACCATAGTGACTCACTTACTTCTATGAGTTCAATAATAAGGCTTCAGTTATAAGAGATTGAATCCACTATGTAGGTGGTTTCACACCTATATTTTTGTAGAAAGCACCATGGGGGATTGTAGTTTAATTTATAGATGGTCTAATATATCTTCCAACAAGCACCATAGTGGTTCAAATTTCCCTATCCAACTGGTTCATCACCCACACAACAAGCACTAAGTGGTTTAACAACCATAAAACAGGCACCACAATGATTCAGTCATCCACTAAGCTTTCCATTGACAACATAGGCTTAGATAGGAAGTATAGTGGCCTAAAAAATACATCAATGATAGGAATATCACCGCAAACCACAAAGCACTAAGCTTAGTGACAAATATAGCACAACTCCTTATTTTTTCTAAAGTCGTGTCTGCATTCAATTAGACGCTTCTCTTTTTTTTTTCTCACTCCTTTGCTTACATTCTTTTCCAAACTCCTTCTGTTGACACTGACATGTTGAATTCCCTCTTTTCTTCTTGGGGTAGTGGCTCTCCTCACTTCAATCCACGAGGGACATGGAGATGGGTTCAATCCTTTTCCCATAGCCTAATCCAATCTCATCAATGTTTGTTAGGGGTGGTATCTCTATTGGGTCATAACCAACCTCCGACAAGTTAACCAAGATGGTTAATGGCTTCTAGAATCCAATGCAGGTTGGCTATGGACTTGTTCATCGCACACAAGAGGCCCTCCCCCTCAAGCTTTGGATATATGTGTCCCCTCCTCTAGTCAATCACCAATTAATTTCTCATTAAATTTCAAGTGTTCAACAACAATTTGGATCCACGACTCATGCTTACACAATTATATTTACATATATGGGGTGAAATGGAAAAGGGTTGTTAGACTATCCAGTTGTTGATTCCTCTAACAGGCAAAAAAAAGTAATGATGGTGCATCAATTGGACATAGAACTAATAATGACAAGGTGCATTGTTAAGGTACTTCTTCTGTTAATGTCTTAGATTGGAAACCATGTGGGCACAAATCCAACTACGTTAAGGGTTGGTGTCGCCTAAGCCGAATGCAATCCCTAGGTGATTTTGACAACTTAAATACCCTTGGATTGCAACTTCTTAACCACATACTAGTCCCAAATTATATATATATATAATATATTAATAATATATAATAATATATAAGATACACTAACACAAACACTATATAATATGTGAAATTAAAATATATAAATTGAACACAATAAAAATACATCACATTAAAATAATTAAAAATATTAATCATGGTTATTTTGTAAGTCAACATCTTTATTATAATAATCAAGTCTATGTTGCAGGTGGCATACTTGTCAATTAAATAAATATAATATGATCATATTTCCAGTAATGCAGTAGTGATTGTACACTTTACCCATATTGATATCAAAGTATTTAGTTACAAGAAATTGGAAAAATATTGTATTTGAATAAGTTAAAAATCTTGCTATAGCCATTTTTAGAATAGGGAAAACATCATAAACATCTGTCAAATTTAAATTTATATGACATTAAATTTAAACCTGATATATGAGTGAAAGTCTTCATTGATGTAAGGGGTTCAAGATTTCTTGAAGATACAATAGGCTCTAAAATAGATTATTTATGCATCTGAGAAATATTTAAACATGTCACTTATGAATCTGAAAATATTTTTTTGCAGCATAAAATATCCAAAAAGCTAATTTATATATTTGGTGCTTGAATTTCTTTTGGTAAGATACATTGTAAGCCAAAGCATCCATACATAATCAACTATGTTAAATCCCTCAACATTCCAAGCAATAGTTTCTCTACAAACTATTATTATCTGAACCTCTTTTACTCCTTTGACTATTTTGCTACAACTCCAATCACTTTAGTTTCTTCACACACACTATTTTTCAATTTATAATCAACTTATAGTAGAATTTGTTATTTTAACAAGCTATTTTTATGGCTGGGACTTGCCTCTGGTGTCAGTTAATAACAAGCACTAGTATGTCATGTAATTGGGAAATAGAACTATGATAAAACTATATTTACTATGGCTTCCACTCACCAAGCAAGCCACACAAGGATTTCGTTCATTTGGCCTAGAAGTTTTGAAAATGTTGGTATCTTATGCTAAATCAATGGCATGTTGATCATCAAGCCTATCAACGATATGTACAAACTCACTACTTAGTAGGATGCACCCAACACCCACCCCTATATTGATTGTTGTCTAAATCAAAACAACAAAGTAGAGCATCCATCTAGACCATGCACACACTATTCCACTAAGTAGGTTTTGAGCCATTAGAAATCACAAAGAAGTTTGAAAATCATGCCCACATTAATAGAATTGTGGCAATCTTATTACCCACCAAGGATATCCCTTGCGAGCTCATGGAATCGAATGTGGCGATGAAATTGTTTCTCATAATTATAGAGCACTTTGGCCACGAGGAAATAGGAGTAAAACATAGCTACAGTTGCCATAGACAAAGGAGAAGATCCCAAATGTCCACCTCATCCCACCAAAGGCATAGGGGAGCGTAAGAACCATTGTGTCTACTATTGTAGTTGTTAAATGAAATCCTACATGCTACCAAATCCCTGCATCCCAACTACAATCACCTTGATAAATATATCATTCAATAATTAAACAAATGTTTTTTACATATTATGTTGGGATGGGTTGTGAAAAACCACCATAATTATTATACCTTTTGACTGTTAGATGAACACAATGGTTGCATCTTCATCTTTGTGTGCATAATATTCTATTGAGTTATTGTAATCAAAATTAGGGTGTGAAGGAAAGTATTTATTGTCATAAGTTATCATTCCTTTAACTTGCTTAAAACACAACCCACTAGTGAAATTGAACCTTCTCATGAGATGAGACAATAAAAGCCAAAACCAAGAATGATAATCTTTTCAAACACCTCAAAATATGCCATAAAAATCCATAAAACTAGGTATTTTAGGAGACAACTAAACACCTGGAAATATTTCATAGAAAGCCAAAAACCTAACTTTGGGTAATCTGGGAGCTTAACAGTTGGATGGAATGAACATCAGTAATTAAGAATTTCCAAAGATATTTTTCCTGAAATAAAAACAAAAATTCTTGATGGCCAAGTATGCCAATGAAACACTCCATAAAAATATTAGCAAGCAGTAACATTATAAAAAAGATGTTATAATTGATATTATGAAAAGGAACACATGATAGCTAGTATTACAACAAACTTTGGGCATTAATGCATGCCTAATATAATTATTTTAACAAGGCGATCTAGGATAGAGTAGTACGACTACTATAGTGTGGCATGTTGATTTCCCTTGCACAATTATAATTCATTGTTTTCAATTCAATCCAATATTGGTGGGAAAAGATTATGATCATGTTGTAAGTCAAGCCAATTGTGGTAGTCGAATTCACACATCCATCTGACCACAACTCCACCAAAAACACTAATACAACAACATGTAACTAAATTATTATTAATGAATAGGCCTAAAGATAATATTCATGTTGGATTAATGCTTCTATAAATTTAATGAACCAATGTTGACTAGATGCATAAGAAAATGTTGCTTGGGCCGTGGTTATTATTTTTATTTGTTGTGCACAAATTCATTTTGATTCTCTTCACATCCACATAAATTCTCTCTAGGACACTCATAGGTTAATGATTCAATCTTCACATGGAAATAGGCTACAACAACTCCAGTCTAATCAATGAAAACTCTCATGTCCAACATGCCTTAGGCCACAGGGTCAAATCCCATGGACAACATCCCAACAATCCTCAACCATGGTGGCTGCTTCATGCAATATAATATCTTTGGGAATATTTTTGAAGTCACGACCAAGTACAAATCACCTCTACTGCCCATTGGGAAAGGAGCTTACATGATCGTTTAGTAAGGATCTTGCACATTATTTCATAACTGCAACTCTCATATGATATTGTTTTTGAAATTCAGAGTTTCATATCGAAAACTCAAAGAAAGTACCAATAGCAGTTTCAAGAAGATGATATTCACATCCATTTTGTATGTCTCTTCCCTTTTTAACTAAATTTTACATATAATATTAGCTAAAATTAAATTATTCTAGCTTGGATTAGACATTGTGTGTTTGTGCTAGTTTCATTCTATATCATTATAGCCAAGGCTTTATTTCTTGAAAATAACTCAACTTTCACCTATAGCTAAATTTTCTTGTTTTCTATAGATTCAAATTTCATTTTCTTTGATAAGTTAAATTTTAGACTATATTCTAAATTACCTAATAAGTTAAATTCCAAATTTTAAATTTGCTTGAATGATTTACAATTTACAGTTGCATAACACCTGTGATGACATCACTTATAGTTTCATAACATCAGTGTGTTCCTCCAAAAGTTGCATAACATCAATATGATTCCTCCAACAATTAATTAGATGTGTTGCCATATAGTTTGCTCAAATATAGTTTTGTTCCTCCATCTAAGTAATATGAAAATTTGAATTAGAGAGCAAGGTCAAGGTAACAAGTATTGTTTCCTCCCTCTTGTGGTCTTGTGGGAGTGGTGTTGTCAAGGTAACAAAGATAGTGATGGTGGCCTCAAAGTGAAGGCAATGGAGGTTAAAACCTCAGAGTTGTAAAGTAAATTGAGGCATAAATGTGAGGTGGTGTTGGTAGTGCTAGGAAGGGTAGGCAACCAAGCGGTTATGATAATATCAAAAAATTATTAATATTTGCATGGACTAAAAAAACTAGGTTAAACCTAAGTCTTTCAATTGACACTTAATATCAAAATATAATTAATATTTTCATGGATTGGAAAAAGCACGTTAAACATATGTTTTCCAATAAAAAAAATGCCAAAAATTACATCGGGAAGAGGAGTTCCTGCAATAAGACATCCATATTTCTATGCAATCAAAATTCAAACATTTGTTTTAACAATATTATAGAATATAATATTTGGTTAATCCTTTGGTTAAATTTATATATGAAAATAAGAATTTGAAACGCATGTTGGTGAATGCAATATCGATCACTATACACCTATGCCTTTGGCAAGTATAATAAGGTCTTTTACTTTAGAGGTATTGCTTACTCTTTTTCTCAATAGAATAAATAATCAATCATCTCTTAGTTTTTCATGGCTATTTAAAATAGATCTCACTTAACATGGAATCACTGACATGGTTAAAAAAGGGTGTTATGGTGACTCAATTGTTGAATGCTTCAGATCCTAGTTTTCTTGGTCCAAACCAAAATAATTTAAAGCCTTTCCTACTAATAACTAAAGGCATATGGTTAGTTAACAAATTTGGAATCTTCAGTGTGGAAGGAAGGGGAGGGATTCTCTTAAATCCTGAGGAAGAAGTTAAGTATTCATGGGGACTTGGCAAGATCACAAACAATCTGGCTAAAATGTATGGGCTCTTTCTTAGGCTCCAGTTTGCTAAAGAAAGGAATCTCTCCATGATAGAAATCCTAGGAGATTCCCTTCCCACCTTTCAACATTTACAAAAAGGATCTTTTCCTAAGAATAATCATTTAAGTCTTCTTTTCCACATAATTTTAGTATCATGGACTACTTCCCTCACAAGTCTTTCTATCAAATAATGAGGAGTCAAAACAAGGAAGCTGATGCGTAAGAAAATCAGTCATGTCTTCTTGAGGCAGGTCAGCTCATCACTAATGGAATAATAAAATGGAAAGTAATTCTATGATGTATTCCCCTCATGTTTCTACTCAATGTTTCAATAGTGTCTTTGGGTATGTCTACAAGGGAAAATTGTTTTAATCATGCCTAACATTGTTTCATAAGACCTTAGCCCCTCAAAATTTTGGTAGTTATATGAATATTGTATTGATTGATGCACCTGTCGTCATGGTTGATGTGGCTAGCGAAGGGCGTGGAAGCCACACACACCCCTGGACCTTTCAACCCTTGCATGTGGTAACTCCCCCCTTTGGACTATATTGTAAGAAAATATTTTTCCTCGTTCTCGATCTCTTAAAAGCTCGAGGGTGGTGGAGCTTAATGAAAATCAATTTTGATGTGATATTTGTTTCATGTGAACTTTC
Source organism: Pinus taeda (assembly GCA_000404065.3). Taxonomy (NCBI): domain Eukaryota; kingdom Viridiplantae; phylum Streptophyta; class Pinopsida; order Pinales; family Pinaceae; genus Pinus; species Pinus taeda. Next base: position 411 of record APFE030294715.1, on the reverse strand, counting down.
GATACCTATGATTATAGCCATGAAGGGTAGAAATGTGATGAGTATGAAGGCCCCAGGAAGTTGGGATTAGAACGAAGATCAAGTTAATTTTTCTTGGTGCACAGGGATTTGTCAAGTTTAAGAAGGAGCTAGTCATCGTGTTCAACTAGGGAGTAGAAGTTATCTCATGTCATGTGTTGTGATCGTAGCCTTTCATTAAAAATTTAGAGTGAGAGCTCTGTTTTTGCCTCAACTCAATTGTGAGATCATATTTCTCCTTTGCTTTGAGTGGAGCGGTAAATTCTTAGTCCCTGGTTCAGAGTGGAGCTCTAAATACCTTTTTGGACTTTTGGATTTGTGTTTTCTCCACCCCTGACATCTTTGGGTTCCTTCAAGGTTGTGTGGTCAATCTCTTTGAAGACTATAAGGCCC
>APFE030294709.1:0-11754 GCA_000404065.3 Pinus taeda | reverse complement strand
CCCTCCTCTCTTGTTGCAACCCCCTCCTCCCCCCCAAACCTAGCCATTTCCACCACTACATCTTCCACCTCTCCTCCTCATCCTCCTACTCCTCCTCCTCCTCCTCTTACTCTACAGCCTCCACCACCCCTCCCTTCGCCTCCCTCTTCCTACACCCCTTCCGCCTCCTCTCCTTTCCTTTTCCTCCTCCCCCACCTCTACCTTTACCTATCCCCCTACCTCCCCCTCCTCTCTCTCTTCCTCCTCCTCCTCCTCCTTGTCCCCCTCCACCTCTTCACCATACTCTCTCACCACCGCCCACTCCTCCTCCCCTTCCTCTACCTCCCCAATTGCCTCATCCTCCTTAGCTTCCTCCCTCACTTTTGCCTCCTCTTCCTCCCGTGCCTCCTCCCGCTTGGCCTCCTCTCCCCCTCAGCCTCCTCAACCTTTTCCAATTTCCTTCTCCTCCTCCACCTCATCCTCTCCTCCTCCTCCCCATCCTCCTAAAAAAAACATAAAAAAAAAGAAGAAAAAATTAATTACATATCATTCCATTCTCTTTTTTTATACTAGTTAGGATACTTACATATTTTCATATTATTTTACAGTGAATGATAATTCAGTTATCAACGATTGAATGTTATACCAACAAACAATCTACATTAAAAAAATGCAATATAAATAATTAATTATGTGTTCTCAAATGCAATTGTGAATAGCTTCCTCAACATTGGAGCAAATGAGGTTAGGGTGTCCCAAACACAAAATTACAAAAATATTCTACGTATGAAAAATACCTTCCCAGTTAAGATCTATTACTAATTTAATTACAATTGACCACCATTATACCAGAATAGATAGGTCTTTCAAAATTGTAGACATTCATCTTTTTTTGTTATTTGTGTTTAAATCTCGAAAGAAAAATTAATTACCTAGCGATAGGTGAGGAGATGAATATTGGTATCAAATGTGTGAACAAAAGTATAATGGGGTAGTAAAAGTATAAATAAATGCTATCCGTAGTTGTAGAAAATAATTATAAACAAGACTTTGAAGGAAGTGCTCAGCATTTCAAATGTGAGAAAAAAATTATCCATAAATGTTATTCATAGATAAGGAAATAATTATCCTTAAATGTATCTATCACAACAAGGAATAATGGAGAGAAGATTTCCTTGCAGGGTAGAGAACCGGTGCTACTGGTTCTTCATTTTCGTGTCGATGACAGATTATAGATCCTCTCACATATCGAATCCCATAAACTGAGATTTATGTATATGTATAGTCTCATGATGTACAACAAGATTTAACTTACAGTATTACTGAGAGATTTAAGGGAGTTTATTCGTACGAAAATATTTATACACTCAAGCTATAAAGCAAAGGAAATTATCCTTCTTACAGGATTTGATATGGCTGGTATATGTATTACAACAATAATTTCAAATGTAGCTTAATAATATTATAGATCTTGTAATTAGCTTTGAAATTTATAAAACTAAATCTAATAATAAATAGTCTCATAAATAGTCAAGGTGTAAATTGTAATTAAGTTGCATAGTAGAGGAGAGTTAAATTAGGAATAAAGGTAAGCTTTCTATTTCTACAAACACAAGTGAGGTAAATCCATGGAAAAAATTGTGTTGGGAGTCAATCAACTAACGAAATAGTCCGATTATGTTGATAGATATAAAAACACCTTTTAATTCCACATGACAAATTAAGGCAGTTAAACATGATGGATTGATTAAACTAGAATGAAACAAATAAAAATCTAATTGAATAAGGATAGAGAATAATAAAAGATATGATAAATACCTAAAACTAATTAAACTACAAAGTACAATTATTAAACTAGATTAAACCAAATTCATCGCAAATTCATGCAGCCATTGTGTGGAAAATATTGAATGAGAATGGAAAGTATTACATACGTGTAGCTCCAATTTGTCTGGTGAAAGATGTTACAAGATTTGCATCATATTAAAGTCTCATCTCTCCTCTTTTTTCTATTGAGCTCATCCATAAAATCAACATTAACATCCTCCTACAACTTAGGATGACATGGACAGGGTACCCATAAATGAACACACGATCAAATTGACAGAAAATAATGATATATAGATGGAATTCGATGCCATCCACGTATACGGTCATTGATAAACATACATGTGTTTATTTATAAATTACCTGCAATCTTACATAGTTTTCTGGACTGTCGCCAAAAGCCATGTTGAATGCATGATCCACAATATCTGAGATTTCTTCACTCACAATATTCATAATCGGCCCATTCCACTATTCCCCACTTTTTTATGGACAATCAATTGCTCCCGCTCCCATGGACGATACCAAGATATCATCCACCCCATTAACAGAGGCAAAGTCAACCTTATTATTCAACACATGAGTAATGGCTACCACTGTAGGACTGTTCATCACGAACCCTCCACCTATTCCCACAATTGTTTTTTGCCCATCCACAGACTTAATGGGAATGGGCATCTAAAATCCTGGAGAGCACATGGTCACATGACAAACTTCCCACATACTGAAATTGTAATTCTCCATGTGCTTTGTGCATGCCTCTGTGAACAAGAACGGTGAACTGTTGCGTAAATCGTAGCACGGTACGAGAATTGGGTTCAGTGTGTCTCTCAATATTAATGGTCACCCATTTCTACTTCAGAATAGCCTATTCATATTGATGTAGCCGCTTCCTTGAGCCTCAGGATTAACCTGTCCAGCAACCCACATGGGGATGGCATTTTATTATTAACATGTGTTCCCCTTTTTTATAATGAAATCCATCGTCTCTTGGTTTTGTAAAGAGCTCTGTCATTTTCACCCTTTCCAAATAAAACACTCCTCTCCCACTTCCTTCAGCGATTATATTCCCTTCCCAGGCCCTTTGAATCTTTCGTCGACTCAAAGGTTTCATGGCTTCCATTATATAAATGCAAGTGGCCATTATTAGTGTAACTCAGAGTTTTCATAGTTTCCCTAATATAAACGCAAATGGCCATTATTCAAGTTTGATAAATTGATTTATTGTAATATGTTGCTTTTGTCAGGGAATATGCTTTTGTGCGAATATGCCTATAGCAAACTCTACAGTAATGGAATCTGTCCGAGATTATAACAAACTACACACGCCCATTACTTGGCATAAATTCATTTGAACTTTGGATGTTATCCAAGCACCCACTACTCTCGGTACCTGTCACATAGGACAACCACTCCTTGGGCATGTTCGTTTAAATTTGTTTCAACGGTTCCATAACACAATACAATATAATACTTATCGTAATGATTCCATGTAGTGAAGTAAAATTATCTTACGATTGCTTAGAGATGTGTTGCTTGTGAACAAGATCAAATGTTGTGTACCAAAAGTGCTCTGAGAAATACAGAAATTCAAGAGTATGATAAAATTTGGATGGGCACGCAATGTATGTACTAATACTGAAGTAATATATGTACTAAATATTATAAAATATTTAGGGTTTAGGGTTTAGCAATTGAAGTGTTATAAAATGCTTTGGTTTTATGGTTTAGGGTTTAGAGATTAGGGTTTAGGGTTTAATTTTTTTTAAATGCTTAGGGTTTGGGGTTTGGAGTTTAGGGATTAGGATTTAAAATGTTATAAAATTCTTAGGGTTTAAGTTTATGGTTTATAACACTAGTAAATATTCTTATCGTTTATAATACTTTAGTAAATCTCCTTGGGGTTTAGCATTCGGGTTTAGAAAAACCTAGTAAATGATTTTAATAAACACTTAAAAGAAGTTATAAAATTATTTTTAAAATGTCATAAAATTCTTCAGTTTTAGATTTTATAACACTATTAAATAATTTTAAAAAAACTTTGAAAAAGCTACAAAACACTTGCCAAAATGTTATAAAATTCTTATGGTTTAGGGTCTCTGGTTTAGGGTTTATAACTCTTTAGTAAATGCTTTTAACAAACAATAAATTTATTTTACCAAAGGCTTGTTAAAATGTTATAAAATTCTTAGGGTTTAGGGCTTACATTTTAAACCCTAAACTCTAAGCATTTTATTACACTTTTAAGAAGCATTTTATAAATTATTTTAAGTGTTTATTAAAAGCATTTAATGAAGTGTTATAAACCCTAAACCCTAAACCCTAAGCATTTTATAACATTTAAAACCCTAAGCCCTAAACCCTAATAATTTTATAACATTTTAAACCCTAAACCCTAAGCATTTTATAAAATTTTAACAAGCCTTTGGTAACTTTTTTTTAAAGTGTTTATTAAAAGCATTTACTAAAGTGTTATAAACCCTAAACACTAAACCCAAAGTATTTTTTAACATTTTAGAAGGAATTTTATAAATTTTTTAAAGTGATTATTAAAATAATTTACAAAAGAGTTATAAACCATAACTGCTAAACCCTAAACCCTAAGCATTTTATAGCATTTGAAATCTTAAACCCTAAACCTTAAACCCTCAACACCAAGAATTTTATAACATTTTAAAAAGCGTTTTGTAACTTTTCTTTAAGTTTTTATTAAAATCATATACTAGAGTTTTATCAACCCTAAACCCTAAAATGCATTTTATAACATTTTAAACCCTAAATCCTAAGAATTTTATAAAATTTAACAAGGACTTTGTAATTTTTTTTAAGTTCTTATTGAAGGCATTTACTAAATTGTTATAAACCATAAACTCGAAACCCTAAACCATAAGCATTTTTTGACATTTTAAATTTTTGTATATTTTTTAAGTGTTTCTTAAAAGAATTTTCTAAAGTGTTATAAACACTAAACCCTAATCATTTTATAACATTTTAAATCCTAAACACTAACCATTTTATCCATTTTAAGAAGCATTTTCTAAATTGTTTTAAGTGTTTATTAAAATCATTTAATAAAGTGTTATAAACCGTAAACCGTAAACCCTAAAACCTGAACCCTAAGTATTTATTTTAAACCATAAAACTTACACATTAAGCATTTTATAACATTTTAGAAACCATTTTGTAACTTTTTTTAAGTGATTATTAAAAGCATTTACTAAAGCATTATAAACCCTGAACTCCAAACCCTAAAACTTAAGCATTTTATAACATTTTGAAAATAGTTTTGTAACTTTGTCCTAAATGTTTATTAAAACCATCTACCAGGGTGTTATAAACCCTAAACCCTTAGAATTTTATAACATTTTAAACCCTAGACCCTAATCCTGAAATACTACATTTCATACATTTTCACAAGTGTTTTGTAACTTTATTTAAGTGTTTATTAAAATAATTTACTAAAGTGTTATATACCCTAGACCCTAAGACCTAAACTATAAACCATAAACCCTAAACTCAACACCCTAAACCGTAAGTATTTTATAACATTTTAACAAACCTCTTGTAACTGTTTTTAAGTGTGCATTTACTAAAGCTTTATAAACCCTAAACCATAATCCCTAATGATTTTATGACTTTGTAAACCCTAAACCCTAAGAATTTTATAATACTTTGACCAGCGTTTTGTAAATTTTGTTTGTGTTTATTCAAAGCATTTAGTAAAGTGTTATAAAAGCTAAACACAAAGGATTTTGTAACGTTTTAAACCCTAAACCCTAAGACCTGGACCTTAAGCATTTTATAAGACTTTAAAAAGTGTTTTATAACTCTTTTTAAAGTGTTTATTAATAGCAGTTACTAAATTGTTATAAATCTTAAACTCTAAACACTTAGCATTTTATAACATTTTAACAAGTGATTTATAAATTTTATTTAAGTGTTTATTAAAAGTATTTAATTAAGTGTTATAAACCCTAAACCCTAAAATCTAAGCATTTTATAACATTTTAAAAAGTGTTTTGTAACTTTTTTTAATACCTTAACCTAAACCTAAACCCTAAACCTTAAAAGAATTTAATAAAGTGTTGTAAACCATAGAGCTTAAATCCTAAAAAGGTTTACTGATGTGTGATAAAACCTATTCCTTGTAACATAAGCATTTTAAAACATTTTAAGCCCTAAATGCTAAACCGTAAATTCCAAACCCCAAATCCTAAGCATTTTAAAAAATTTAAAACCCTACACCCTAAAACCTAGACCCTAAGGATTTTATAACGTTTTAAACCCTCAACTCTTAAACCAATACCCTAAACACTAAACATTTTATAACCTTTTAACAATTATTTTGTACAAAAGTTTTAAGTGTCTATTACAATAACTTACTAAAGTGCCATAAACCCTAAACCTTAATCCCTAAACCCTAAACCCTAAGAATTTTACGACAATTTAAAAATGTTTTGTAACAATTTCCAAGTGTTTATTAAAATTATTTACTAAAGTGTTATAAACATTAAACCCTAAACCCTAACCATTTTATAAATTTTTAAAGCCTAAGAGTATTATAACATTTTAACAAGTGTTTTGTAACTTTCTTTACCTGTTTATTAAAATCATCTACTAAAGCTTTATAATCCCTAAAACCTAAACCCTAAACCTTAAACCATAAACATTTTAGAATATTTTAACAAGTGTTTTTAAACACTTTTTTACGTATTTATTAAAAGAAGTTACTAAATCATTATAAAGTCTAAACCCTAAACCCTGAACCCTAATAATTTTATAACATTTTAAACCCTAAGCCTTTTATAACATTTTAACAAGTGTTACAAACCCTAAACCCTAAACTCTAAATCCTAAAACCTCAACATTAAAAGATTTTACTACAGTGTTATAAATCATAAACCCTAAACCCTAAGAGAACTTACTAAAGTGTTGTAAACCCTAAACCCTAGCAATTTAGTAACATTTTAAACCCTAAACACTAAGCATTTTACAGCATTTCAACAAGTGTTTTCTAACTTGTTTTTAAGTGTTTACTAAAATCCTTTGAAAAAATATTATAAACCTTAAACCCTAATCATTTTATAAAATTTCAAACCCTAAACCCTAAACCCTTAACCCCAATCCCTAAGCATTTTAAAACATTTAAAATCCAAAAACCTAAACCCTAAACCCTAAGAATTTTATAACATTTCAATCCCTAAATCCTACGACCTAAACCCTAAACTCTAAACCCTAAACCCTAAATGCTTGACACTTTATAACATTTTAACAAGTGTTTCGTAGTTGTTTTTAAATGTTTATCAAGAGCATTTATTGAAGTGTTGTAAACCTTAAACCCTAAACACTAAACCCTAAAACCTAAGAATTTTATAACCTTTTTTAAGTGTTTTGTAACCTTTTGTTAAGTTTTTATTGAAGTAATTTAATCATGTTTTATTATCCCTAAACCCTAAAGTTACACATCAATTTGGTGCTATGACACTTGATCAGTTTATGGATATTTTTACCATCTATGAACATGTTTAAACTAGCTCCCTTAGAAGTCAAAGAACTCAATATATTCTGAAATGCATGAGAAATTTGGGTCAAATAGCTCTCACACCTTGTTAAGTTCCATCTCCACCGATTTCTCTAGAGTTTCCTGCGTAAGCGCTGAAATTGAATCTGAGAACAACATAAAGCTGCACTCTGTCTATAACTATAAAACCACGTAAGTGAATTCTAGAAAGTAAAAGTAAAAAGTACATCCTAGAAACATAGTTGGTGGAGTATTTCCCATCTAAATGCTTCCAAGTGATGACTATTCAAGCTATAATCCACTCAATATGAATTACCATCCCTTTTCTCTTGCTAACCTCATCCCTCAATAAATGATGTTCATCCTCTTCTTAGGGATATAAAACTTCCTCCCCTTTGGTACATAAGAGGACTAGAGGTTTGACAGATGGAAGGAGGTAATTATTCAAACAATATAAACCTATGTTGTTAGTTTGAGATTGGAGAGCTTGTCATCTAAGAAGGATATTGAAGGCATTTGGGAGGGACCTCATGACATCAAGGCAAAGGTTGTAAGGATCCTCTCATCTTCTCATTAATCGAAATGAGAAATTTCTCTCATCAAGATTTTATATTTTGTGAATGATGAATGATTTGTAATTATTTATTATATTTATTAAGGCAAATTCAATCCTTAATTTCCTGGATAATAGGGATAAGTTGTTTGGATTATTATATCACATGTTCTTTTGATCCTTTTATGGTTTATGTTTGAACGTCCTATCAAGCATTGAAGAATTGCATTAGGTCACAGTAAGGGATGTTAATGAGGCATTTCGTAAAACCAGTAAGAGGTTTATCCATTAGTTATACTACTTATAATTTGAACAAGTTCAACTTTGGGAAAGAGTCAGCTCATTTGTCATGATTGTTTCTAGTTTCCATCTACGACCTAGGGAGATCACTCTTGTCTGCAATAGGGATTGTCTCGTGTAACACCTAAACCCTAAACCCTAACCTATAAACCCTAAGCATTTTATAACATTATAAATCCTAAATCTTAAACCCTAGGCATTTTATAACATTATAAACCCTAAATCTTAAACCCTAAGCATTTTACAACATTTTAAGAAGTTTTTTGTCACCTATTTTTAAGTGTTTAATAAAATAATCTACTAAAGTGTTATAAACAGTAAACGCTAAACAATAAACCCTAAACCCTAAATCATAAGCATTTTATAACATTTAAAGAAAAATTGTAACTTTTTTTAAGTGCTTATTAAAATAATTCACTAAAGTGTTATAAAAACTAAACCCTAAAACATATACTCTAAACAGTAAAAAAATTATAACATTTTTACACCATAAACACTAAACCTTAGGCACTTTATAACATTTTAAAAAGTGTTTCACAAATCATTTTTCATTGTTTATGAAAAGCATTTAATAAAGTATTATAAACCATAAACCCTAAAACCCAAGAATTTTATAACATTTTAAACCCTAAACCCTAAACAATAAACCTTAAGAATTTTATAAGATTTTAATAAGTGTTTTGCAACTTTTTTAAAGAATTCATTAAAAACATTTAATAAATATTATAAAACCTAAACCCTAAACCCTAAACCCTAAGCATTTTATGACATTTTAACAGGTGTTTTGTAACTTTTCTTTAAGTATTTATTAGAAGCATTTAGTAAAGAATTATAAACCCTAAACCCTAAACATAATAAAGTGTTATAAACCCTACACCCTAAGAATTTTATAACATTTTAATAGGTGTTTTGTAACTTTTTTTATGTGTTGATTTATACAATATACTAAAGTGTTATAAACCCTAAACTCAAAAAAATTTATAACATTTTAAAAATGGTTATGTAACTTTGTTTTATGTGTTTATTAAAACAATTTAATAAAGTGTTATAAAACCCAAACTCTAAAGACTAAAACCTAAACCCTAAGAAATTTATAACATTTTAAATGCTAAACCGTAAACCCTAAACGATAAGCATTTTATAACTTTTTAAAAGGCATTTTGTAATTTTTTTAAGTGTTTATTAAAAGAATTTACTAAAGTAATATAAAAGATAAACCATGAACCCTAGAAACTAACCATTTTATAATATTTTTTTAAGTGGTTTGTAACCTTTTTATAAGCATTTATTAAAAGCATTTACGAATGTCTTATAACCCTTAAACCCTAAACCATAAACCCTAACCCATAAACCCTAACCATTTTATAACATTTTAAACCCTAAACCCTAAACCCTAAGCATTTTATAACATTTCAAAACATAAGCGCTAAACTCTAAGCATTTTATAACATTTTAACAAGCCTTTCGTAAAACAAATTTAGTTTTTATTAAAAACATTTACTAAAGTGTTATAAACCATAAACCCCAAACCCTAAACCCTAATAATTTTATAAAATTTTGGCAAGCATTTTGTAGCTTCTTTTAAAGTGTTTATTAAAAGCATTTAATAAAGTGTTATAAACCCTAAACCCAAATAATTTTATGACATTCTAAAAATCATTTTGTAACATTTTTTAAAGTGCTTATTGAAATCATTTACTAAGTTGTTATAAACCCTAGAAATATTTACTTAAGTGTTACAAACCCTAAACCTTAAACAACTAGACTCCAAACCCCAAACCCTAAGCATTTAAAAAAATTTAAAACCATAAGACATAAACCCTAAACCGTATGAATTTTATAACATTTTAACAAGTATTTTGTAACCTTTTTTCTAGTGTCCATTAAAATAATTTACTACAGTGTTCTAAACCCTAAACCCTAATCTCTAAACCCTAAAACCTAAGAATTTTACAACATTTTAAAAAACATTTTGTAACTTTTTTTTAATTGTTTATTGAAAGAATTTACTAAGTTGTTATAAACCCTAAACCCTAAACCCTAAAGCCTCGGCATTTGATGAAATTTTAATAAGGTTTCTGTAACTTTTTTTAATTGTTTATTAAAAACATTTACTAGAGTGTTATAAACCCTAACACCTAAACCCTAAACGCTAAAACCAAAGCATTTTATAACATTTTGATTGTTAAACTCTAAATAGTTAACGTTTTATAATATTTTAACGAGCGTTTTATAACTATCTTTAAGTGTTTATTAAAAGTAGTTACTATATCATTATAACTCTAAATCCTAAACCCTAAGAATTTTATAGCATTTTAAGCCCTAAAACCTAAACACTGAACCCTAAGCATTTTATATCATTTTAACGAGTATTTTAGAACTTTCCTTTAATTTTTTATTAAAAGCATTTATTCAAGTGTTATAAACCCTAAAAACTAAACCCTAAGAACTAAAAACTAAAACAAAACCTTAAAATCATTTACTAAGGTGTTATAAATCATAAAACCTAAACCCTAATAGCATTTACTAAAGTGTTATAAACCATAAACCCTAAAACCTAAACCTAAAATCGTAAGAATTTTATAACATTTTAACAAGTGTTTTGTCACTTCTTTTAATTGTTCATTAAAAGCATTTACTAAGGTGTTGTAAATGGTAAACCATAAACCCTAAACCCTCAACATTTTATAACATTTGAAACCTTAAATCATAAACCCTAAACACTAAACTGTAAACCCTAAACCATAAACCCTTAGCATTTTATAACCTTTTAACAAGTGTTTTGTCACTATTTTAATGTTTATTAAAAGCATTTACTAAAGTGTTGTAAACCTTAAACCCTCAACCCTAAAACCTAATCATTTTATAACTTTTTAAAAGTGTTTTGTAACCTTTTTAACTGTTTATTAAAACCATTTACCAAACCATTATAACCCCTAAACCCTAAAACCTAAAACCTAACTCGTAAACCATAAGCGTTTTAAAGCATTATAAACCCTATACCCTAAACCCTAAGCATTTTATAACATTTGTAAAAGTAGTTTGTAACTTTTTTTAAGGGTTTATTAAAAGAATTTACTAAAGTGTTATAAACCCTAAACTATAAGCATTTTATAACATTTTAAACACTAAACCCTAAGTATTTGATAACATTTTAACAAGCATTTTGTAACTTCTATTGAGTGTTTATTAAAAGTATTTACTAAAGCATTATAAACCTTAAATCCTAAGCATTTTATAACACTTTAAAAAATGTTTTGTAACTTTTTTAAGTCTTCATTAAAATTATTTACTAAAGTGTTATAAACCCTAAACCTTAAATCCTAATTCCTAAACCCTAAAGTCTAAGCATTTTATAACATTTTAAAAGGTGTTTGTAACCTTTTTTAAAGTGTTTATTAAAAAAATTTAGTAATGTGTTATAATCCTCAAAAATAAACCATAAAACCTAAACCCTAAACTCTACGAATTTTATAAGGTTTTAAACCCTAAACTGTTGGGTCCCTATAATACTAGTGATTACCCCATTACTATTGTAGTTGTACCCCTTATTAATATTGTTGTGCCCCTATTG
>APFE030294702.1:23406-50595 GCA_000404065.3 Pinus taeda | reverse complement strand
GGAACCCTATTGTTGGATGGATGATATGATGTCAAAGCAGTGATTACGAAGCTATAGTGAGTTTGGTGAGGTAGAGGATTTTTCGAGAGGGGACTCTTGAGCTAAGGGTGCTCTCCTCTGCCAGCGAGATTCTTCCTCCATTGTACAACCCCATTGCAGCGCGGGGGTCCGCAGGGAAGAAGAGTACCCAAGGAGTAGGCTGGGAGGTTAATCGGTGGGTCTCGTTTTCGGATCAAGTGCGTCATCATACACTCGCAGAAGTGACTGACAACAAAGGAATACCAACGACAACAAAGCAAGTGGAGTCTCGCCTTCCGGTGAACGGTACATATGTACTTTGTTACTACTTGATCTTAGATTAAAAGTATGTAAATGTTGTGTTATGTTCCTGAAATGAGTATCAACAATGTGTGTGTTGAATGAATTGAAGTTTTAGCTGGGTCCTTACAAGATCAATGGTGGGGATTAAATCTAAGTTACTTGAATAATTACATTATTCATCCTTAGAAACTTTAGCCCAATAGCCAACATTAATCAATCAATTAATTAATGTGCTTTTCCTAAGTTAAAACTTAGCAAAGAAATCATAATACTTGTTCTCCTTGAAACTTTAGCCCAATAGCCAACATTAATCAGTCAATTAATTAATATGCTTTTCCTAAGTTAAAACTTAGCAAATAAATCATAATACTTGTTCTCCTTGAAACTTTAGCCCAATAGCCAACATTAATCAGTCAATTAATTAATATGCTTTTCCTAAGTTAAAACTTAGCAAATAAATCATAATACTTGTTCTCCTTGAAAAAGCACCCAGAGAGGACTCTCCCCTACATGCTATAAACGCAGCTTACGCAGAAGACCTTCCGATGCTACAAACATAAACAAGCAGTAAAGAATGTTAAATGACTTTGAGTTATTTACTTATATAATTTAAGTAAAATGCACTTTATAATAAAGCCATTTCATAACTTAAGTTGCATGAATTTTTCAAAAAGTAAATGAAAACAAAGACTTGAACAAATGACCTTTAATTTAATAAAGTAATCTTTAACATTTTGAGTGAATGCAAAATGGCCTTTAATTTAATAAAGTAATCTTTAACATTTTGAGTGAATGCAAAATATACAACAAATGGTAGGAACGAAAAAGTTTTCTTTTCAATAACTGCTTGCTTCAAAGTGTGTACTTACACCCAAAACCCTTGTTTTTGCAAAAAACTGCCCTGCAACTAAACATAACAAGGAACAACCCCCCCGCCCCCCCAAAAACAAATCCAAAGTTTTATAAGCTCGAGGTTAGATCTCAGTTAGTCTACTGAGAAAATGCAAGCTTTTCCTCTATTTCTGATTTGTTGAGATTGTAGATTGGTCCACTTTCTTTTGGATTTACTGAGATCCCATAGGTCACATGGCAAAGAACATACCCAGACTAAAAAGTGAGTGAACCAAAAAAAAGGAAAACCAGAAAAATCAATTTTGATTTTTTTTTTAATGAAAGATATATATATATATATATTATATATATATATATATATATATAGTATATATATATATATAATGAACTATATTATTCTAGATTTGATAAAAAAATGGCCATATCTTTGGCAAACAAAAACCTTTTCGGGTGAAATGAAAAGGAGTTGAACAGGGTTTCCAACTTGAGACAATACTCTAGATGCATTGGAACAGTTCTCAAGGCCCAAAAATGCTTTGAAATAGCAGAATTCAAGAGTCCTTCGATGCATGCAATGATAAAGGTTCAATATCTCAATCTACAATAGGAGAAAGTCTTCATAGGGTCTCTGATACCATGTTCGACAAACAAAGTATATCCACACAGATCAAACACCTTAAGGAAACTATGCACCCAAACAAATCAAGGATTAGTATATGTTAAAATTGGCAACTAGGGCCAAACTCCATGTGGGTCACCTTATTTATGGTAGCTGATATTTTTCTTGGATTCCTCTCTCCAAGAGGTGTAGGATTGATCTAAAGATCATCCGATTCCGACATGTATTTATGGAGATATGAATTTATTTGTGTTATTTGACAATTGGTCAAGGTCGGCCAGCAAGCAAATAACCCCAGCTCAACCTCAACGTTGCATTATAAATAGAGGTGACCTCTAGTCATTTGAAACACACATCTATTGTGATCTCTCTCCACTCGTTTGGGTTTTGGTGGAAAGAGAGGTTTAGAGGGAGAGCCCTAGCCACAGTCCCAAAGGAAGGAGCCCTAGCCGCAGTTGAAGAAGGTGCCCTAACTACTGTCCTAAAGGAGATCAAGGCACAGTCATGAAGAAGCCCTAAATTCAGCAAGACAAGGTGCCCTAGCCGCAGTGAGGGAAGAGTTCTAGACGCAGATTGAAGGAAATCTAGCCACAGTCAAGTGATGCCCTAATCCGCTGTTAAAAGATGCCCTAAAACACAGCTAAAGGAGACCCTCATTCTCAGCTAAAGGAAACCCTAAGTCGCAGTCCATGAAGGCCCTAATCCACAGCATAAGAAGGCCTAAACCCGCAGTTTGTGGAGACCTAATACACAGCTAGAAAGTGACCGTAAGACGCAGCAAAAAGTGTGGACCTAGCTGCAGCAAAAGGAGTCCTACAACAACGTGAAGGAATCTAGAAAATCAGTGTGGTAATTCTGTGATAAAGCCACATTGCTATAGGTGACAGCGTGGTCTATTTGGGCATAATAGGGTTGTTCTTGACCTCGGTTTGCAGGGCAGAAGAAGCCGCAGAAAAGAGGAGCAAGGGTCTGTTGTTCAAGGACTATTTGGGGCACTGATTGAGGAGACTGAAGTTACAGTCCACTGCTGGGCTAGGCCACAGGCCATAGCCAGCAGTTGGAGGCCTTTAGGAACTGCGTTCAGGGAGGATAGCAGCCTTATGAGGCAGCATATCGCTGGAGGGACTGTGTGAAGGAAAGCCGCAGTCAATAGGTGGGTTGTTGAGTGTATTTAGGGTGCTATAGCAGTCAGAGTTTGTACCCTAACCAGTGACCAGAATTGCCAAGAAAAGCAACAGTTCTTGCAACATGTAAAAGGTGCCAGATTAGCAGCTTTGACATAATTTGTGATGCAGCGAAGGAAGGAGGATTGCAACCTCATTGTGTCATCTTCATGGTGAAGATCTCTGATGTCTGGTCTCTTATTTGGCGAGTCAGGATTGACTTTAAATCATTGTACTCTATCTCTATCTCTTTGTTGAACTATTGAAGAATATAAGAAGAATTGATCAAGGGTTTCCCCACATTGGGGTTTGTCCCTAGCTGGTGCCACATCTTGTGTCCTCTTGTCTTGGCTTATCTTCTACTGTTTATACGTTTATGTTCTAACTGCATTTTACTGTCATGCTAATATGATTGTTAAACTAGATATTGATATTGGCCTAATAGGAAAATTGAAGTAAATTGCTCTAAGCATAGAACATACCAAAAATTAACAATATACAGTGTATTAGATTGTTAAAACCCTCAGAGAGGGAAATAGTCCATGGCCCTAGCCAATGCGACTTTTTTTTTTCTGGAGAAAAAAGCGAAACTTTTTTTTGAAATGATAAAAAGTTACATTGCATATGCCTTGCATTCCTTTCGCTGTTGTGAAATAGACCATACAACTGCTGCAAACAAAACTGTCATTCCTAAGAAAGACCATCTATCTAAAGAAAACTATTGAGAAACGTTAAAGCCTTGAGCTCTTAACTTTTCCAGCCATAAACCTTTAGAAACCTTCCAAAAAGGGTCATGAAACAGTCTAAAAACGGGTCTCCTCGGGAGAGGAAAACAACCCTTACAGAAAAAAGATAATGAGCAATATGTTTTTTTGTAGTTTTCATTTTTTCCAAGTTCAAAAAAGAGACTATGATGAAAGTAACAGAATAGTGATGAAATGTAAGACTGTAATAGCATCCCAAGAACTAGATATGAGGTGACTGATCCGACACACGAATCTGTCCATGATCCTCCTCTACAATTTTCTTGCTGCCCAGATTCTGCTGCAAACCTTCCTTAGAAAGTTTGTCGGTTGATTCATTTCGATCCCTGTATATATGACACAAAGAGAAATTGTTAAAAGAGATTTTTAGGTCCTGTAATTTTTCGAGTAATGATTTCAACATATAATTTTTGCAAGTGCTTTTGCCATTAACCCAGTTTATAACTTTGAGAGAATCTCCGAAGATCTGAATTGTGAAGATATTCCTTTGAATGAGCTAGCAAAGAAGGAGTTTTAGGGCTGACATCTCTGCATAGTTATTGGATCCAATCCCTAGTCCAACTAAAGTTTTTAAAGACTGATTTGCATTTACATGAATGATCATTCCTGCTCCTGCCCTGTTATTCTGCGAGGCCCCATCAAAGTATGCCTAGGGGATGCCTTCTTTTATCTGTTCTTCCCTAATCTGTCTTGGAGTTTTGTTCTCCTCTGATTCTGGGATATTTGAGAAGATGGAAATACTTTGGATTGCTATAGATGATGCAAGAGATTCCTTGTCCTGAAAAATACTCCGGTTCCTGGCGATCCATACCCCCCAACAGATGATGAGAGGTAGCTTCCGCATGTTTCCTTCTGGGTATTGTTTCCACCATTTGGCCCAGACCTCAGGCAGATTTTCTCCTACCCATTCTATCTTTTTGTTCATCAATTTTCCTACCTCCACCCACACATTTTTAGCGGCTGGACAAGTTAAAAATAGATGATTGATGGTTTCAGCGTCAGATTTGCATAAAGTACATCTCCCTGGTCCTTGCATATATCTGGATTGAAGGATATCCAATGTAGGGATTTTCCCCTTTAGAATGCACCAAAAGAAAAGTCTGGCTTTTGCTGGACATTTAAGTTTCCATAAATTCTTAGCCCACCATTCCGGGACTCCCCATCCTTTCCTTGACATGATGAATTTGTATCCATATTGTGGGGAATACTCTCCAGTGTCCGCATGAACCCAAACCAGCTGATCCTGTCTATCTTTCAACCTGACATTTGATCTGGAAAGTTCTTGGATATAATCGTTCCATTCGTTCCACCAGGTGGGCTCTAGATCTAAGTCTTCTCCGGTTTTCCAAGCTTGTCCCCATATTGTAGAGAAGCCAACTTTCTCCACCTGACTTAAGGAGAGGATGCCTTTTGATTCTAGGTGTCTGACTAATCCAGGGGAAAGGGCATATTTTTCATTACAGCCAACCCAGGGGTCCTTTCCTATCTTCATATTTCCTCTATTTCCAATCTTCCACGCCAAACCTTGTTCGATCACTTTGAATGACTCCACAGTTGCTTTCCATACCACCGAAACATTCTTGTTTTTCTTACTTGGGTTTCTGATCCAATCTTCTAAAGGGACTGGATCTATATATTTCCTCTTTACCACTCTCGTCCATAGATTTTCCATCTTAATAAATCTCTAGCTTGATTTAGCTGCCAAAGAGCGGCTGAAGTCAGGAAGATTTTTGATTCCCCATCCTCCCCACTCTATTGGCCTTGCCACTTTTTCCTAGGCAACCCATGGAAGAACAGAATCCTCCTTTGAGGCAGCCCAAAGAAATCTGCAGCATATTCTTCTTATTTTCTCCAGTATCCCTTTAGGTACCCATGTTAATGCTGCCCAGTAGATCGGCATGGTTGTTAGCACAGAATTGATTAAAGTCAATCTCCCAGCTCTGGACAACCATTCGTAGCTCCAATGCAGAATTCTGGCTTCAATTTTAGCAATCAACCAGTTCCAGTCTTCTTTCTTATAGGCATTGGGCTTCAGCAAAAATCCTAAATACTTGAAAGGAGATTCCATGTTACTCATATCAACAGGAAAGGTTGAAGAAATCTGTGCTTTTTCTTGTCTGTTTAAACCTTCCATAATTAACTAAGATTTTCTGGAGTTTATTTGCATTCCTGTTGCTTTCAAGAAAAGGTCAAAAATGTTTTTTAATTCCTTTATTTCATTTGAGTTTCCACTTGAGAACACCAATATATCGTCAACAAAAAGGAGATGAGATATGAACATGTTGACCGCCACCTCTAGTCTGTTTACCTTGCCTTCCCTTTTGGCCTTTTGGATCAGTTGGCTCAATCCTTCTGCAACTAAGAGAAAAAGCACAGGTGACAAGGGACAGCCTTGCCTTAAACCCCTCTGCCCTTTGAAAAAGGGAGTGGCTGCACCGTAGATGAGAACTGCATAGCTGACATTTGTGATGCACCCCATGATCCAGCTAATGAAGTCCGTTCTGAATCCTAAGTGTGTTAGAAGCATCCGGAGATATATCCAGTTTATTCTGTCATAGGCTTTTGATAAGTCAATTTTTATTACTACTCCCTTCTTGTTCATTTGCTTTATACCGTGCAAAGTCTCCTGCGCCACACCTATTGCTTCATGAATCTGTCGACCATCCAGGAGCCCAAATTGTTCGTTGGAGATGCATCTTGACAAAATCGGCTTTATTCTGATCGCAATCACTTTTGCAATAATCTTGTATATACTATTGCATAGCGAAATAGGTCTGAAATCTTCAAAGGTTTCAGGCACTTCCTTCTTAGGGATGAGGGCTATGAAAGTTGCATTGAACGGACTGTAAATCTCTCCCTTCCTTCTGGTCTCTTCAACCACTTCAGTGATTTCTGCTCCTACCAGGTCGAAGAAGTGATGGAAGAGTTCTATGGTCCACCCATCCAGTCCAGGGCTTTTGTCTCTTGCCATAGATTTGATGACACTTTCTACTTCCTCCTTTGTAACTTCATCATCAAATCCTCCGCTTCTTCCTCCTCCACATACCGAGGGAAGCTTTGAGCAGTCTTGATTACTTCTGCAATGGTAATCTCACCTTGATCGGCATACAAGTTCTAAAAATGGCTTTGCCCGAGGGCTGATAGGGACTCAAAGGTCTTTGCCTCCCCACCTTCCTCATTCTTGAGATTCCAGATTGTATTCGCAATTTTCCTCCTTTTTGCATAGTTGTGGAAAAATCTCGTATTTTCATCCCCTGCTTTGAGCCATATCGCTCTGCTCTTTAGCCTCCATTCCTCCTCTCTTGCCAGAAGGATTTGGTTTTTGAGTTTTTCAAGAGAGAGGATCTTCTCCTTTGACTCCTGGGAGGCATAGCCATCCTCCTCTGTACTTTCCAGCCTTTGTAATTCCTCCCTGATCTGGATTAATTCCTCATCCTATTTTTGCTTCCTGCCCTTTGCCCATTCAACAGTAACTTTCTTTAATCTTTTTAGATATTCCATAAACAAAAACCCTAGCCAATGCGACTTGAGGCAATATATAATGCTAAAAGAAAATAATAGACATACAAATTTCTGACAATTGATCATTTGCTAATGACTCTTGATGCTTTTTAAATAGAGACCATGGTCCAATTGGGTGTTAAGCTTCAGATCAATATAGTAGTATTGAGGAGGAGATGAACCATCGAATCACTTTGTGTAGAACATAGTTGTGACTGTCAGATTAGATAGTCACATTACTAAAGAAAGACACTTTACCTAAAAATATATTAGACCAAGTTGATTTTAACTAACTCTTAAATGTTGAAATATGCTAGTAACTTAATGCCAGGGGACCTGTTGCTTGGAGTAAATTGAATTCAATGTAATATAGTCATATTTATCATTATTCTTTGATTGATTAATAGTGAGAACTCCCTTACCATGATGGCATTTTATTTTTTGTGTTGATCAGGTAATGATTATGTCATGAAGTGAATCTTAGTGAAAGTGATTATCCCTGGTGATAGATTCCACATTCCCCAGTTGGCCAGAACGGAAGGCAAGAGAGGGAGATAATAAAATGATCAGTATTAAAGATCTTTCTCCTGCAGCAACAAATACAGTAAATACAAAGTTTATAATGTTGGAAAAAGGAAAGCCAGTGAAAGATGGAGAGAAGACTTGTTTATCTTTGGTAGCTGACCCATCTGCTGCAGTCCATTTTCAACTGTGGGGAGATGAATGTGATGCTTTTCAACCTGGCGATATCATTCATCTCACTAATGGTATTTTCTCTTATCACAGAGCTAATCTTGTTTTAAGAGCTGGAAAGAAAGGCAAAGCACTAAAGATTGGAGAGTTTACTATGGCATTTGTTGAGACACCCAATATGAGTGAATTACGTTGGGTGCGTGATCCTTCTGATAAAAAAAAATTAATACAGGATCCTACTATCTCTTCCCCAACCTATTCCAGATTCTTCCCTCCAAATCCGATCTGATCAATAAGTATTAGTAGTCTGACAAAGAGATGGCCATGCCCTGTCGGGGCTGTGTTGTGAGATTTGGATACATTTGTTTGTTAAGCTCTGTTAGGGAAGATACACCCTAGGCACTCTTTGTTTTGCTATTATTACTTGCTGTATTTTCGTGTTCCATTGACCTGTTTTAGTTTTTAGTTTTTAGTGAATATTAATATCATTTTATCGGTCAAGGATCACATATGTACTATTAATTTGTAATTTCTGAAATTTGGAACAAACAAATTTATCATTTTAATTCAAATCTTGCATTTTTGTCTTGATGGTTGACCAAGTTGAAGAATAGAATAAAAAGCCATAAAAATCATGTTGTAGGACCAAAATGAGAACATTAAAATGGTTCTTGTTTCTAACATACAAGTTTTGTAAAAGAAAATTGCAAATAGCGTTAGGAAATTAATACCACATGAATCAAATGAGTGGAAAGTTGAAACCAATTAGTATGACATCTCAGATTGTTGCCATTTGCTGCTTCCTAAATTGTGAAAGTTGCATGAGATGCCTTACATTTCTAATTGTTCTGTTCTGTTGGAAACAATGTCAATAAGGAGATATGTGTATGTAGAAAGGAAGTGCTGATTATTTAAAGCATACCTTCGTCAGAGCTATAACCATGGATCATTCATCAGAGAGAACATAAACAGCCAAAAAGAACACAGAGAAGGTAAAGCAGCCTCTATTAAACAAACATAATTAATTGTTCTCTAATCTAGTCTGCTTTCTATATCTTCATTTTTATACATGTACTTCCCAAGTAGTTTTAGTGATGGACCACCTTACCAAATTTTAAGTCGCAGATTTTATAACGTGAAGTCCACAGAACATTGACATCAACTTTTAACCTAATCCTGGTTATAGAATGGTCAAACTGACTTTCAATGCCTGCCTTGTTTAATTTGAGGATTTGCAAAATCAGATTGGTATGTCCTGTGCTTAAGCAAGGTCCTTCTGGCATGACAGCATTAAGTCTTATGGCCGTATATAGAAGGTTCTCCAAATGAAACTGCATCAAATGGTTCTTTTCAAGTCCTCGACCTTTTAAAAAGCTTTTTATATTGATCAATTCTTCATTGATATTAATTATTTTCGACTTTCTACTAGGGCTTTACCTCATCTTTGTAGTATATCGTGGTGATTTTAATAAATTTCCTTTTATATAATGAAACCTTTGGGTTGGATTTATAGTTTTGCCCTTTTCTCTACTTAATTGTCACATCCAAACATAATTGAGTTAGCTTTGTTGCGAAGTGCAATTATATTTGCTTAGTTGTTTCTCTGAAACGTTTTTGACTCCTGATATGTTTCCAGGCTATGCCCCTGCCTTCCAAAGAAAATGGTAATTTCCCAGATAAAAAAACCTCTATCTTGTTCTCAACACTTTTTAACCTTAATCAATTATATTGGTCCACAAAAGGAAAGAGAACAATCTGATTACACCAGTATTTCTAAACAAAAGTAGAAGATAATTAAAATATGATGATAAAGTTGGGTATTTTCATTAATTGTTAATCATGACATGTTAAATTTCCTTGAAACTCTGCAACTACTTACATGAATAACTGAAAACAAGGCAACTGAAAACTGAAACCAAATTTACTTTCACCAAGGTACAGAGTTCCTTTACAATTTATAAGCGGCAGAAAATAATCGAGAGATAAAGACACATGCACACAAATTGACACACTTGTTATGGGAAAACCTACTTTATTTGTAAAGTCTACACTATATAAGAAAAGACTTTAGGTACAAGGAAACTATTTTTTATAAAGACTTCCAATCTACCTTCTCATGCCATTAGGGATGATAATTGACTACAATGACCACACATTGAATAACATAAACTTTTGCTTGAAATTTACACTTTATGTCTTGACAGTCTGAATTCAATATCACCTCCTCTAACAATCATGAAGATTTCTGAAGCTTGAACTTTGGAATATCTTTTCTGCCTCTTAGCTGATTTTGTGTGTTTTGATAATTCATTGCATTTTCCACTGTACTTGGGTGTGAAGCCCTTGCAAACCCAATTGTAATATTTAATCTTGGACATATAGATGAATATGAAACAATTCAAAATAGGAATCAAATTGATATGTTCGAACCTGATTTGAATGATTAGCCAAAAATGTAGGAAATAGTGATAGATTCTCCTTGTTGCCGAGTCTAGAGCCTATCCAATAATAAAGCCACTTCTGGAGAGTCTGGTGTTGAAAAAGGCACCTATCCTACTTCCAAGGATTTGTATTTCTGAACAAGATGGGCTGCACAGCAGCTAGTCCCTGCCTTAAGTGGGAAGAGCAGGGAGCAGGTGGTTGAGGGAGCAGCTAGTGAAGAAAACATGGTGATCCTTGGCAGGGCAGGCCATCCACCCGCTCATCCATGCCATTCTTACTACGGGACAAGTGATCAGTGAGCAACTAAGAAACCCTGGTGCAGCTTATTAACTACAGGTTAATCAATGGTAGCAGGTGTAATCTATGAGGTTAGTCTAGGCTGCGTTCTGGATTGAGTTGAGCATCTAGCTCTTGATTTCACTTGAAGGAAGGGAGCTTTATAGACAGGGTAGATAGGGAGGGCCTTGAGCTTACACAGAACAGAATCTGCAGGTCAGCTCAGTATTGCTTGTAGCAATTGCTGCACATGATGGCAAGAGCTGTGGTCCATGCCCAAGAGCATTGGCAAGAGAAAAGGCTGTGACTTTGCCCCATGTTGGCTTGTAGCATCCAGTTTAAACTTCATATAAGTTTGCACAGTTGTTGAGAGATTTGTCAAGAAGACTAATCAAACTACATAAACTATGTAAATCGCAATAGCAAGTTCAAATTTTATATCATTGGATCATGAACTAAGTTTTTGATTCAACTTATTAGCTAGTAAAGGATAAAAAAAAAACAAATTGCATGATAGAAGATAGTTGTCATATCTGTGAAGTAACACTGTTTTTAGGTGCTATAGAATATGCCAAGAACTGCTATGATCATGACCGTGAGCTGACGTCACTTATCAAGGCAATATTGCTCACTGACCCTGAGGGTGGGGGGAGAGGACAAAATAGCGCAACACTACTAACAGCATCCCCCAAAAGAGTGCCTTAGGAAAGGTCTTCTTGGGATTCTCTATCTTTGCTGCAAGAATACATGATAGAAGCAGCTTTGTTGGTTTTTGTAAAATTAGTAGTGCAGGAGAAATGGCGCAGGTGCTCATCAACGCTTTGTTATTCTTCCTGGCAGCTCTATATGTTCATTTAGCTTCGTAATCAACAGAGTCTAAAGTAGCAGTCCATCTTATGTTGATAATGATTAATACATGATCCCAGGAAGAAGGGAACAGAACAAGTCCTGTCAATCCGTGTTAATGAATTTCTTTGGTTACCCAGATCTAGTAGCACTAACACTGGAAGATAGACCTGGCAGTAATAGAACAATATATAGTGGGACTTTTTGCAGGTCTTGACAAACATCTAAGATATTTCCACTGGTACTGGGACCTTTCCGAGAAGATGAGATGAGGGTTCTGTCTGTCAATGTGGAATACTGTGATGAATCATAATCATTGTGACTTCTTCTTTTACCTGAAAATGGAACACCAGAATCATCTACACTGGATTGGGATTTCAAAGTTAATTCAAATGTGCAACAGCTAAAGGCTGAAGAGTTAACTCAATTTAGCTATACCAGCATGCTTAACAATTGACTTATGACACCATAATTCACACCCTGGAATTATCTCTAATTCTTGTTTGTATGATTAACACACATGAAGGTGTAATTCTAGTTCTTATGTTTACTCAGCCATTATTGTCATCCCTCAGTGACTGAGATTACAAATCAATACTTATGGAAAGCCATTACTGTCATCCCTCAGTGACTGAGATTACAAATCAATACTTTTGGAAAGATTGTAAGAAAGTCTGTGAAACAGTAAAGCACAACCTCTATTTGCTAAGCAACAAAATCAAGACATTGTTACATCAAGAGCCATAATCGATACATAATCAATGAATCAAGACCTTTTATGGAACAGACTTGTCGCACAGCCTCTATTTTCTTAGCACAGCCTCTATTTACTCAACAACAAAATCAAGACATTTTATGTGATTATTGGAAAAAGGAAACTGCATTCCAATTTGGAAGAGTGTCTTATCAAAAGACATGGATTTATGCAAAGCTACAAAGCCTAATGGGTTACTGAAAAATCAGTTGGAAGATGGGGCCATGATACTTGAATTGAACAAATCTGCTCTCCTTTCAGAAACATTGCAACTCCTCCAAGTGACAACAGTGGTCTAGGTTAAAATCTAGCATTATTGGAAGCTTAATGCTCGACTGGGTGTTGTTGAACCCAGACATGTTTCTAGGCCCTTCACTACAAGCTTAAAGATAGATTCTCTAAGTTCTGCAAGATTTTACTGTGCTCTTGAAGTGGGGACACATGCAACCTCTCCAAGCGAATAGTCTTAAGCTAAGTAAGTGAAGATAAGGCCAGTAGACTGTTCACTGTGGCTCTCTTGGACCCATAATTGAATACTATTAAGATTTCAGTTTTTTCATGGAACTCAAAAATGTTGCAAGAAAGTATTTACGCCTGAACTTTTAAAGCTCATTCTGTGTAATTATCCTAAAACTATTTGAAGACCTGCTGAGGCACAGGATTGATCTATTATGCTTTTCTAAAAGCTGTGAACAATCTGGATAGCTAGGCAGAGTCTCTAAAATGGCAATGACCTCTCATCCACGTCTAGGTTTTGGCTAATGTGATGTTTTGCTTTTATGAAAATGTCATGGTTAAGCATTGAACAGCGATACCATGTTCCTGCTTCTTATAGTGGATGTGCTGAGAGACTCATTGGGGAAGTTAAGGAGAAGTTTTATTCAATTTCAATAGGAGATGGTGCACAATTAATCAATCTACCAAAGGACACAGCATGGGTTGCAAAGGTGACAGCCATTAATGGCTTTTCTCGCCCTCAAACACCAAAAATAGTTGATTGGGGTCAAAGTCACACCTTCATTCTTTGATTGACTGATCAACATTGTAGCTTGTTTCATTACTCTAGCTACATGGAAAATCAGAGCAAATAGATTAATGCCATGATTTCATTAGAAGAGCAATATAACAGATACAATATGAAAGTGTGTTGGCTGACTTCAGGATCATCTTTGTTGAGTTGCTCAGCCAAGAGAAAACGCTTCAGCTGAGCCTTCCATATGAACCACCTTTCCTCTGATTACCGTGGAGGAAGTGGAAGGCTGCTCTTGCTAGAGTTGCCACGCCAGTATTGTATTTTTTCGAGGGAAAGAGAGAAGTCGTGACTTGTGATGGGAGCTTTGATCTGGGAAATTGCATTAAATGCAAGAGTGCAAGAGGAAGAATATCATAATGTAATGCAAGACCACAAGATAAACAAAATGCATCACATATCAATGGATGATTCACCTTCAGCTTCGTCAAACTATGCAGAGAAATACTAGTAATACTCATAAATAAGGTAACATATAAGCAGCATGTAAAAGCAGTAAAAGCATCATATAGTCCATCACCATCATCAATAATAAAATCATCAATGTCAATAGCAGTAGATAACAGAGTATTCAAAGTGACTAGAACAAAACGTCTTCTGCTTTATGTCTGGAGAAACTTAGACATAGTTCGTTGAAGCACTAAGGTGAGAATTCCACAATGGGGATAACAAGAGTCAAGCTAGCAGTTATAGATCAGGATCATGAGAAACAACATATGGAACGATACGGGTGAATGGTAAGGCCAAGATGTGAAGCAGAGTAGGGGAAATAGTCCGTAGAGTCAATATCATAATGTAATGCAAGACCATAAGATCAACAAAATGCATGACATATCAATGGATGATTCACCTTCACTCTCGTCAAACTATGCAGAGTAATACTAGTAATACCCATAAATAAGGTAACATATAAGCAGCATGTAAAAGCAGTAAAAGCATCATATAGTCCATGACCATGATCAATAATAATATCATCGATGTCAATAGCAGTAGATAACACATGTCATAAAATCTCATCATCAGCAGTAGTAGTCATGGTGTATAATCATGGAACAGTAGCAAATCACACATAGTCATGTGAATAAATAAGGCCAAGAAGCAGTCGGCTAAAAAGAGAGAGGCAATCTGTCAAGGCAGAGGCTAATACTGTCCAAAGATTCCACAGATCGTGCTAATGGCAATTGTGAAATTCACATTTGTAGGTTTGCACATTTTCAAAAGCAAAAAAACAATTAAAGAACAATCACAGTTACTTGCAAATTGAAATTGCATTGAAGCAGTATTTCTTGGAAGCTCGTTGTTAAAATACACAACACAGGGGTATGAAACACAGACCGAAGCAGCTGAAATGAAGAACTGTTCATTTCTGTTTCAAACATCCGGATATCTGAGAGAGCATAAGCTGCCCCTATTCGCCATGTCAGCCAAACCTCACCTAGGATTTTTGCAATGTCTGCAAAAGCCATCTTTGCATTGGTTTGTATGAAGAGGCAAATTTCTGTGATACAACGTCCCGGAAGTAAGGTGTTAATCTGATCCTGCTGCTGAGCATGGTAATTGAAATTATCAGTTAATTATAATTTTTGGAGCAGGAAAAGAATGACCAACCTTGATAGAAATTTAGGTGCAATGGACAACTCTCATCAGCAGAGAGATAGAGAGAGGCCAAAACAAAAACAATAGTAATAAAATTCATACATCTTGCTTGTTGAAGCTTTAATATTCTTTCGTGGCTTAAAGACAACCTTGATAGAAATTTCGGTGCAATGGACAACTCTCATCAGCAGTGATATAGAGAGAGACAAAAATAGAAACAGTAGTAACAAAATTCGTACATCTTGCTTGTTGAAGCTTTAATATTCTTTCGTGGCTTGAAGACCTTCTAGAGCGAGCATTCCCTGTTGAGGGTCTTCGAAATTCTTTTCTCTGGATGCCCTTCACAAAGAAAATTATTGTAGCTTTTTTCTTAATTTGCAACGCAGCTTTTCTGAGCTCAGCAATGGACTTACATCAATAGCTACATTTATTTAGTGAAGACTTGCACCAAATAATCAGGAGTTAGATGATATTAACCATTGCTTCAGCATTAAAATGTGCTCCATGAATTGACATGAATTGTTCCACTCATGAAGTTGAAGTCCCAAAAGGTGATCTATACCTGTTAGGCTCATCTGAACCTTTTATGAGTCCAAATACATCTCGAATTGGGGCAATGGTATGATTTGACTGTAATTGCAATCAAACATAAATATGTAAGGATCTCTGCCTTTTATCAGAACTACAAACAATATTCAGATTAATTGTAACAAACTTTACACGAGAGGAAAAACAACTGTTGTATAGTGTGAATTTGATCTAAAATCATGCGAATGCAATATTTCCATTAAAGAAAAAGAAGTATAGATTTTATAGCTTCTCACCCAAATATAAAATGTATTGTAAGAACCCCATGCGTCTAACTGGCCATGGAATATGCATATATCACTAGATATGTCCTAAACTAATGGTTCCGCTGAGGGGGCCTCAGCTTCAAATCTTGTATGGAGAAGGCAGTCTCATGGAGACAAATAACTGAGCCTTTCATGAGTAAATGGAATTTATATCTTATGAAAATTTTGTTCTCCTCTTGCTTCGGAGATGCTGATAACCTCACAGTTTTTTCTCTTATTTCGGGCAATTTTTGGTGGCCTTGAGCAGGTTTTTGCATCATCACATGGGCACAGTAATGTCTTTCGCAGCCTAGCTAGTCCGAAATCTTTCTCAGAAGACACTTTTCATAAAAACAAGTAGCCCTTCTACAAAACCATAACCTAATATTATGCTTTCGGTGCAGCAGAAAGGCTATGATTATGCCATATCAAGCTACAAGAGGTTATAGTAATGAGATAGCCAATCAAGCAATGAGTAATCAACATGATCTTTCCATAACTAGCAACAAATGTTATATACGTAACTTATACCACTTGCTTAGCTTACTGATCACCTTTCTAAGAGCAATGGTAATTACTTTAATATGTACATTTGACCCTTAGTAAATCATAAGAACAGGCAATGTCAGCTCCATATTAATCACAACCCTGTATAGATATAATACCAATAGTAATAGAGCATGCATAATACAGGTGTGAAAGAGTAACACTGTGGTAATCATTATGAGCTTACTGTGATACCAACAGGATACTAGTAATGAAGTAGAACCATTGTACTAAGTAGTGTTACAGCTTGATAGAACAGAGCTGGTTTAACTTATATAAATCCGAGTCCTGGTGTTGCACATTGAGTTACATACCTTGTAAATGCTTATAGTAAGTGGAATACTAGTAATACGTTGATTACGATAGGGTTAACCATTGTAAAGGAAAAGTTATAAGGAATACACAAAGCATGATTGAGCTTATTGAATATCCATAACATATCCTTTCTCTTCTTACTTATGGAATGACAATACAGTACTTAAACAGAAAGATCATGATACTTGCTTGTTATGATTTACTTACACCTAGAGCTTACTCTGAACCATGAACTAATACCATTTAGAATGCTATCACTGTTAATTAGGGTAATGTCGTATGTTCAAAGCAAGGTAATCCTATCACATGTATGCGTTTAAACCAGAAGGATGGTCCTTTGCTTTCACTATGTTTGAGTCTACTATATTACTAAGAACACCATTGAGAAAGCTGGAGAAAGGTCATAATGAGTACAAAGATTTTGTTTGAGATTTATCAATTGGCTAAAGAAACTATTTCTATTTGTATCCTCATAATGTGCTATCAATTATTTCGTAAAAATTGTACAAGTTACAAGTGATTTCCGAGAAAAAAGCCATCAATACCATACACATTGATTAGGTTCTAAATATAAAGATGCAATGCCTACCTTTTGTGTGTTTCATATAATGTAAATTAAAGTACTGCTCCATTTGTAGTATCCATGCTACTAGATCCTTCCTTCAAACTTCGTCATATCAATCTTTGGAATGTGGTGGGTCTTAAACCCAATATTGGAGTCTCTAAAATCATATTTCATATTCTTTTTGTCCTCATCCTGATTTTCATGGAGTACCTTGTCACCACTAGGAAGCAATTCTTGTAATAACTTTGCCAAACCTTCTTTCAACCTTCCATGTATAATTTTAAATCATTCTTCAAACCATCCATCTTAAGTTCCATTTAATTTTTGGTTACTCTTTGCGAGAGCGAAATGTGTTGCACTTGGTCGCATAATTTTGATATATCATGTTGCATTTCTTCCCTTTCTTCATGCATCATAGTAGAGCTTTTGGTTGCTTACTAGGAGTATCTATTTTTTTGTTGTGAGACATATTGGAACCAAATAATGATGTATATGCTTTACTAATTCCTTTGAATTGCTTCAGACTGTTTTTTCAAACAAAAGTTATGCAAATTTTAAAAAAATGCACACCTTTTTTTTCTTGTTTTTTGAAGCTTGATATTGAAACTATTTTATCTTTGTAATTTTAGCCTCTCAAGGTCTGAAATTGTGTCTTATGGTAACCCTCTAAGTATTCTTTCCAAAACCACAAGTCAGATCAAGATTTAATTATTCAAGATAAAGTTATGCCAAATCTCCCATGATGGCCTAATTATGGACTGGTTTAGTAGAGATAACTTTTACGAAATGTCACGTGTCACTGTTTCAACCTTCGACCCTGAAAATGATACATGAAAAACTACATTTCGTGCAATTTCAATCACTGTTTACGAAATTCAAATTCGATGCTTGTAGAGAATGTTATGATGATTTTCCCTAGGTCACCTGTTTGAGACTGAATTCTGGAGCATGAAAAAACCCTAACTTCTTCGGACCATATCTCAGAAAATATAACTAATCAAGATCTAAATCTTTTACATGAAGTTCACCTAGATTTCAGCTCGACATGGTCAAAATTTCAGCTTTTGAAATCTTGCAGATTTTTTTTTTATAGCGAAAATGCCAAGATGGCTTGTTTGAAGCATCGAAACCCTATAATTCAAAGCTTTGATACGAAATGTTATGCAACCAGATCACAAAATAGAAGAAAAGTGTTAGAAAAATATATATTATATAACAATGAAACACATAAAATATTGCAGAAATACAAAAACAGAAAATGCATAAAACAGGAGAGAGTCACATATATACATGGTTCGCCCAATTTGGGCTACGTCCACGGAGAAACAATCAATCCTTCTTTTTATATTATCTAGCAAAATGAAGAGATACAACTTACAACTGATCTGCTGTAAATTCCTCTTCGCTCTCACATAGTCCTCTCTCCCTTTCTTGCTCAGAATACACATATGTTCAGCCGCAATACAATTCTACCATATATAGCGAGGGGTTGCCTTATAGGGCAAAAAGTGCTAAATTAAACATAACTTCTACCGTCACATAATTCGCCTTAATGAACGGCCCAGATTGACACTTCAAATTTACAATATTTTACAAGGCAATTTTACATTTATTTTTAGCTTCGGGGGCACTGCCCCCGAACCCTCACTGGGGGGGCTCATAAAAATCGCCATCACCCTCCCTAGTGGCAAAAAAATGGGCCGCATTTTTGCCCCATTACAAACTAGGGCCCAATGCAGTGATACCTCTGATTAAAGAAGATAATCAGGCTCCACACCCAACAATCTCCCACTTGGAGACTATTTATAGAAACTCCACCGCTGCTTCATTTTCTAGATAATGACTCCACTTTGGACTTGACTCTTTCTCATCTTCATCACCATACTTGAAGACCAATTGAAACCAAACAGAATATCAATTTCTCCCTGGTTACAACTTTTATGTAAACATATCTGCAGGATTCTGGCTAGTGTGTATCTTTTCTAGCTTCAAATGTCCATCTTCCCATACTCACTGTATGAAATGGTACTTGAGCTGTATATGTTTAGTCTTGGAATGAAATGCTAAGTTCTTTGCAAGATGAATGACACTCTCACTATCACTGTATAACTTGCCCAACTCCTGCTTCTTACCCAATTCATCCAGAAACTTTTGTAACCAAATCATTTCTTTACTAGCTTCTATAGCAACAACATACTCTACTTCCATTATTGAGAGTGCAACGACACTTTGCAATTTTGAAACCCAACTAACAGTTGTTCCACCTACATTAAACACATACCTTGTGGTGCTCCTCCTGTTATCTCTATCACCTCCATATCTACATCAACATATCCATGTAGAGCAATGTTTGAACCACCAAAGCATAATACTTGGTTTGTGGTACCTCTTAAATACCTGAGAATCCACTTCACTTCCATCCAATGTTCTTTTCCTAGATTGTTCATGTACCTGCTTACAACTCCCACTGCATTAGCAATATTAGGCCTTGTGCGAACCATTGCATACATTAAGCTTCCAACTACTGATGCATATGGAACTTTAGACATATAATCCATCTCTTTCCATGTCTTGGGACACATCTCCTTGCTTAGTTTGAAATGGCTAGCTAAAGGTGTAGTAACTGGTTTTGCGTTCTGCATATTAAATCTTTCCTACACCTTTTGTATGTAGTCACTCTAAGACAATGTTAATTTGTGATTTTTCCTGTCTCTAGTTATTCTCATACCAAAGATTTCTTTTAGAGCACCCAAATCCTTAATTGCAAATAAATTTGCCAATTTTCTTTGGAGCACATTTATTTCTTGCATGTTAGACCCTGCAACAAGCATGTCATCTACATATAATAATAATATAATATAGTTTCCATCATTTTTCCTTTTGAGATAAACACAATGATCAGAGTGACATCTAGTATAAACTTGTTCAGACATAAACCTGTCAAATTTTAGATACCACTGCCTTAAAGCTTGTTTTAAGCCATACAAGCTCTTTTCAACCCGCACACTAGTTTCTCCTTCCCTTTGACCTGATATCCTTGTGGCTGTTGCATATATATCTCTTCCTCAAAATCCCCACGGAGAAGGGCCGTCTTTACATCTAACTACTCAAGATGCAAATCGTCTGCTGCTACCAAAATTAAAATAGTTCTGATTGAAGTCATTTTAACAACAGGAGAAAATATTTCATCAAAGTCTATACCTTTCTTTTGTGCAAATCCCTTCACCACAAGTTTGTCTTTATACCTTTTTCTACCTCCATATTCTTCCTTCAACCTGTAAACCCATTTATTCTGCAATGTTGTTTTACCCACAGGCAATCTGACTAAGTCCCAAGTCTGGTTATGTACCAAGGAGTCCATCTTTTCTTTCATGGTTAGTTCCAACTTCTTCCTAGTTTCTACCTGCACTTCTTCTTCATAACATTCTGGTTCACTAGAATCAGTCAATAATACATAATAAATATGAAGGAGAGTATTGTTTAGGGGGTCTACTTATCCTGATAGATCTTCTAACACCACTTTCAGGTGAATGAGGTGCCTGTTGATGTTGTGGTTGTTGTTGTTGTTTTGGCTATTGATCATTATGATTTTCAGACACCTTTACTTTTTCTGTGATCTTATCAAACACTATGTAATCTCTGTTTTCTTTTCCCTGTTTCTTTTCCTACATCTGATCCTTATACAAAACCTTTTCATTGAATATAACATCTATGCTCCTAATGATTTTGTGATTATCATAATCATATAAGTGATAACCAAAATCATTAACACCATATCCAATAAATGTACATTTCTTTGATTTCGCCTCAAGCTTTTTTCTATTTTCTTTATTAATGTGGACAAAGGCTTCACAACCAAAAGTCTTTAAAAATGAGTAGCTTACCTTTTTACTTGTCCATGTCTCCTCTGGAATACCTCCATCCAAGGAGCTTGAAGGCCCTCTGTTTATTAGATAAACAACAATATCTACAACATCTGCCCAAAATTGTAAAGGAAATCCTGCATGCAATATCATGCACCTTGCACACTCCATGATTGACTTGTTCATCCTTTCTGACAAACCATTTTCTTGTGGTGTTCCTGGAACTGTCTTCTCTTTATGAATTCCATGCTGTAAACAATACTTATTAAACTCTTTGTTGCAATATTCACCTCCATTGTTTGATCTGAGACACTTCAACCTTTTTCCCATCTCATTCTCAACCAAAGCTTTCCATTTCTTGAAAGTATCAAATACATCACATTTATTTTGAATACAATAAATCTAGGTTTTTTTGGTTGCATCATCAATAAAAGTAACATAATAGCGAGAGCCACCAAGAGATGATACCTGAGCAGGTCCCCATACATCTGTATGCACAAGCTCTAATTTTTCGCTCTTCTTTTATTTCCCAACTCTGAGGAATATGACTCTCTTCTATTTTTCATAAACACAATTCTCACAAAATTCCAAATCAACATGCTTTAAACTTGGCAACGAATTTCTTGAGTGAAGAATCTGCATCCCTTTCTCACTCATGTGCTCGAGCCTATGATGCCACAATGCTGTATCTACTCCTGTAGAGGTTAAAGCATTAACATAATTAGAAATACCATTGCATAAATACAATGTACCAACCTTTTCTCCTTTTTCTATTACCATGGTTACTTTAGTGACCTTCCAAGTTTTATCTGTAAAAGTAGTTACACAACCTTCACCTCCCAAATGCCCTGTTGAAATTAGATTTTTCTTTAGATTTGGAACATGCCTTACCTCCTTCAATAGGCGTTGGTTTCCATTCTGCTATTTTATGAAAACTTTACCCATTCCAATGATTTTACAGGGTTTATCATCACCCAAACGAACCTGTCCAAAATCTCCTTAACATAATCATGAAAATGTTTCTTATCAGATGTGGCATGGAATGAGGTCCTTGAATCTACCACCCAGGCATCAATAATATTTTCTAATGAAAGAATTAAAGCATCTTGCAACACATCACTTGTCACATTTGCTTCATGCTTGTTTTCTTGCTGCACGTCTTCTTCCTTTCCCTCCTGAGACTTACAATCTTTCTTTAGGTGTCCTTTCTTTTTGTATTTCTAGCACACTATCCCTGATCTGGACTTGGATTTGCCTTTCCTTGACTTACTACGATATCTTGGGCTCTTTCCTCTTTCCATTTTTCTTCCCCTAGTCTCTGCAGTCAAAGCATTACCTGATGTCGCACCAGAGCTTTTCCATCGCATTTCCTCACTAAGAATTGCACTGAAAACATCATCAAACTTTAAAGTACTAGATCCAAAGACAAAGTTACTAATGGCCATAACTAAACCATTCCAACTTTTTAGAAATGAGCATAGAAATAATAGAGCCTTAACTTCATCATCAAAAGTTACCGCTACAGAACTTAATTGACTGGTAACCATATTAAATTCATTTAAATGATCAACAATAAATCCACCTTCTAACATCTTCATATTAAATAAATGCTTCATAAGAAATACCGTATTTGAGGCCGAGGATTTTTCATATAGTTTGTCCAATAGCGACTTTAAACCCTCTGTTGTTGTTTCCTTTGAAATATTAAAGGTTACCGACGCTGCTAGGCACAACCGTATTGTTCCAAGTGCTTTTCTGTCGATACAAATAATATTTAACTGGGGAAAATCCCAACTCCAAGGAAAATCCATCATAATGAAAATTCATTATCCTTGGCCAACACCCTAGCCAACCCCGCCAAATGAGCCTTTACAACTCACATTCCTGACCTACCTTACAATGAATTTTAATCAGCCTTTTATAGGCCCCATTACCATGGGTACACTATACCATGTGCCTAAAAAACTACTACAGTTTACCCTGGTCAAGTTTGACTCAAACCCCAAGTCAATTTTACCTAACAAAAAGATAGATTAATGACTTGAAAATTAGTATCTTTGAGGGGGAAACCTTTTTTACATCACATAAATGAACAATTCTTGGATGATACAAATGAAAAAACCTCCTTGCTATATATAGGAGTCTAAAGGGTCACAATATAACCAAAGCCTATATAACAAAAATAATATAAGGGTACAACAATAACAATAGTGGGCTTCTATGGGCCACAAAAATAACAATTAGAGGGCTACACTAACAATAACAATAAGGGGGATACACTTGTATTATATGGACCTAACACTATGACCTTCAATTCATCAATGTGGACTATATTTTACAATTTTTAGGCTGGATCCATGTATCTTTCTCTGCTTAATCATATCAAAATATTTCTTTTCATATCAATAAAATCAAACCAAATACCTCTCTAGAATATTAGCCTAAAATCAACATTGTCAAACACTAGATCCACTTTGTCTCTCTACTCACAAATAAAAAAAAAATCAATAATCTCATTACAACATAAATCCTCTTACTATCAGTCCTCTAGCAACATCAACAACTATACTTCTTTGTACATCAATAGTAATCACTTTAGTAAGGAAACAAATTCAATCATTACTATGTTAACATAAGCTCTAACTCATCGTTCAACCTTTGAAAACAAACTCCAGTTGATACATTTCGGTAGTATTATGAGCTCAATTGCTCAAATACATTTGATTAACAACATGAACCTTGGACCAACAAGTACTATCAAACCCTGGTAGCGTAGAGATAGGACTAAGATGAAATCACTGTAACAATAACATCATGTAGTGAAAACTCTGTTTAAACCCTAGCATTATCTATTGCTTTCAACAACAGGCCCACACAAGCCAATAAGTTTTCTCAAACATTTTTGACAAACCCTAGCATTAGTAACATATACTTCAATATTGTACTAGCAACCTACATACGTTTCTCTACATCCTCTGCATTAATGAATACATACATCTTATCTGCCCATAACACAAATTCTACCAAGGCCTAATAATAATAAAAAACAAATTGTTCTCATCATAGCTAATATGACTCAAACATCTTACATACAGACCATAGCAACATGTCCTTAATAGTTATAATACAAAACTTGCACCTTAGTGTTAGC
This sequence comes from Pinus taeda, assembly GCA_000404065.3. Lineage (NCBI taxonomy): Eukaryota > Viridiplantae > Streptophyta > Pinopsida > Pinales > Pinaceae > Pinus > Pinus taeda. Next base: position 26,465 of record APFE030294702.1, on the reverse strand, counting down.
ATTATGACATAGATTTGGCGCTATGACACAGGTGTTGTCCTTGATGGCAACTCTCACAGATGATAGATCACAGTTCAAGCTCACAGAATGAAGAAAGAAAGGTATTCGCAGGTTCCCATTGACCAAGCTGCGTGTACACACAGGTTCGCAGACCAAAATGCACGTATGAGCTTACACACGCACTTTCATGAAAGGAAAGGCGTGTACATGTTGGAAAACATGGTTTTGGTCCGTGGTATTTGGACCATGGTATTGTGACCCATGGTCTTGGTCCAAGGTATCTTGTCCGAAGTGTTGACCCCAGGTATTTGGACCAAGGTATTGATTCTAAGTGGTTTTGGACCATGGTATTGAGTAAGGCTTAGGACTATAAAAGGAGGAGAATATCATTAGGCAAAGGCATTTACGTATTGCATATCTAATGAAGAGCAAGATCTAGATTACCGGTGGTTGGGTAATGGTGCACAGCTAGATCTGAATCAAGGATGAAGCTGAGCGCTTGATGAAGGATAAGTTCTATTGATGGGTCAAGATCTTAAGGCTTGAAGAGAAGTATCTTTGTGTGGTTTTGATCTTTTATCTGAATAATTGGCACATGTCATAATCTGTAAATATGATGATCTGGGTATAACTAATGTCTGAATAATTGTAAAGGTTAAAATCATCATTTACAGATTTGTACGCAGGTTCATTATAGAAAAGGCGCGTATACACGCTGGTTCGGCATTTCAAAAGTGCATATATGCAGGTTTGCCTTGATACAAGTGTGTATGCATGCAGGTTCGTCACATTGAATTAGCGTACAACTCATAAAATATTCTTTAGCTACTTCTGATTGTTGTTGCAGTGTTTTGGGTTCTGGTTACTGTTACTGTATTTTGGTTACAACATTCAGAGAAGTGATTGTTTGATTCAGTTTTTGGTTGGTGCAAAGGAGATTGGTTGATGTAGATATATTTGACGTTCGATTGATGTTATTGATGGATCCAATTTGAAAATTTATGAAACGTGGTCCCTGGAAGAAAAGAGAAGGTTGTAGCCTTCTGTAGGTCAGCACCTAGGTCCTAGTACATCAACTAGTACAAGAGCTAGGGGTTGTAGCTCCCTTCCAAGAGAAGCTGGAGAACGAGAGAAGGTTGTAGCCTTCTGCAGGTAGAATCCTGCGTATTGGTATAAGACTGCACTAGTACAAAATATTGTAAAAATAAGTTTCTTATTAAAAGAAAAAAAAGATGATTGCAATAGGTGGTTTTCACCCACATTGGGTTTCCATCTTGTATCTTGTGTTCATGTGTGTGACTGTCTGTTCTGTTTTTACTACTCCTGGTTACTGTTTATATGGTTCTGATGCACGGATTAAAGATCAACTTATGAAGAATTAACTAATTATAAGTTTACAGGGTATACGCTAGTTGCCTTATATACAATTGCTTATACACCCAAGTTTCATTAACTGAAATAGCGTATATGAATCAGAATATGGAAATGAAATATTATTGACTTGATAATACTGATTCAACCCCCGCCCCCTCAGTATTATTTCCAATTCTTAGCCATACTCATTAATGGCTCTTTGCAATGTGTAAACCCTAACAACATAATTTGAAAAATTCAGTAGCTCAACACTGCCAAAACTTATGTTAAAAACCTTAATGACATTAGCTTGTATATGGAAACCCTAGCAAAAATAGGTGCATCACTAGCATATACAGGGCTCATGGCTTCTTTGTCAAATAAATAACCAATAACATGCCAACATACCAACTCTCGTCATCATCAATAGGGAGCTCAGAGTCAATGTCAGTGATTGGACTATATTGTGCCAAACTAGAACTCAAACCATTAAATGCTTGGAGTATTAAACCACCAAGTGATAAATCAGAACAAACTTCAGGTTTGCTTATGCACAATTCTACCAACTATCTTATCAAAATGCAATCGACCCTCATAACACTGTGTCTAGTTACTTGCAATTCACACCCACACTATCTCTAGTTTGCATACACAACCATATTGTCACTTTTGCATGAAAGAAACTATTCAACAGGTGTATGCCTGAGTTCCAATCACGTTGTTATATACACAAGTCAATCCAACACATTGCCATCAACCAGTACGATTGCCAACTAAAATTTTGAAACATCGCTCTTCCAACTTGTTTGTTTAACCAATCCATATACTTCATCACACAACAATATGTTGCCAATGAGCTTTCTGACGCACCATCATTCCAATACAAGAGTAGGCTTCAAATTATAATCACAACACTTGTGTACAATCCATGACATAGGAAATTTAAACTTGTGTTAACTGAATCAAATAGCCATATGTGATCAAATTCAAATCGATGATTACTTAACTCATTCATTGCAATTTTTTTTATGACCAGATAAATCAATTTTCCATTAGATCAATTCTGAGTTGCCTCAAAAAGGGGCCGAGAACAAGCCTTAGAAATTATGTAGATGAGCCTCAAACAGAGTCACGAATGTGAAGACAGACATCAATTTCAACGTGAAAAGGTTGCCTCAAGAAGCCTTAGAACAAGGTCAAAACGATGCCTAGACATTTTAATTAGTGAAGAAAGAAAACCTTTCTATAAGTTTTGGTTTATCATGAAAATCAAAACTTCTTGTGTATACCATGTTTGGATGGGAGAGAGAGCAAACCCTTTTTTGAACTCTGGTTTAATGTGAAAAACAGGAACTTTTGTACACCATAATTGAAAATTATTATTGAGCAGTGAACATTGTCAAGGCCATCAAGCAATGCTTTTTTTCTTCTTCTCATAAATACATAATTTCTTTCCCACTTTATATCAATATATCAAGATAAGGGACTTGAAAGTTGTGATTGCCATCTGAAACTCTATCCATAGATAGATTTAAGGCTATTTCCCTACAACATTTGCAATTTCCAAAAGCAACCAATTTTCCCTTTACAAGCAAAACACTTGTAGTATCAAGTTCTTTAAAATAACATTACTAAAGATTAAAGATGTTGTAGTGTCAATAAAACGTTAAAAGTAATACAAATAATAAAATTAGATTTGTTATATT